>JASKGM010071382.1:0-16030 GCA_034509205.1 Ceratonia siliqua
ATAAAAATTATTTTATATTGTGTGATTACATATTTTAAAATAGTGTCACACTCATATTTATGTATATATAGAGAGTATAAAAGTAAAAAATAAAAAATAATTACAAGGGTGTTGTGAAGTATTTTAAAATAAAATAGAAACAGTACCAATAATTTGTTGATATAATAATACATTTTTTGATGTTAAGTATTAAAAGATTTAATGTCAAAGGTTCAAACTTTATCATATTTATTTTTCTAAATTTTTAACACATTACACTCTTGCTCAACTAAAACAAGAATGGTGAGAGAAATGTAAGGTTGACGAATAATTAAGCGTGTAGGAAGAGACAGAGAATATTAAAATGGAACAATTAATGAGATAATTTTATTACATTTTTAAAATTATTTTAAAAATACTATATCGTGAAATTTATAACTTTTTTTATTATCTCAAATAATTTTAAAATGTGTCTTATAATAAAACTAGATTAGAAAATAAAATAAAATAAAATTCCATTCAATATTATTTTAAAATATAATACTTTTTAAATATGTCTTTAATTATTATTTTAATCAACAAAATTTTCAATTTAGTCTAACTTTTTCCTTAATTTAGTCTCGTATATTTTTCTATTAAAAAATATTTTTGAGCAAGATTTTTTCTCAATTTATTCTTAAAATGAAAAGATTTAAGATAAAAATATACATGTTGGATGATTAAATTAAAAAAAAATTATCAAAGAATCAAATTTAAAATTTAAAAATATTTTGAAGACTAAAATAATAAGTTACGCTTTTAAATATGAAAAAAAAATTCAGTCAAATAATTATAAAGGAGAGAATGAGTAAATAAGTAGAAAAAATAATTACAAGTGAGTTGTAAAGTAAAATAGAAAGATTGAAGAATATTTAATTTTGAAGGTAAGTTATGAGTGATTTTTAGCTTCCAACCTAAGAAACCCTTTTCAGAAATCGCTATTTTCAAGTCTATACTTCTACCTATTAAGTGTTTTAAATAATTAATTAATTCTTGATGAGAAATAAAAAAATATTCTTCTATTTAATAAAATGTTCTTGTATTTAATCAAATATACCCATCAATTGTCTAGGCAATTCATCCTGAAGCTTTGGTGCTATTTGGTAGAACGATATTTTTTTAAAAATAATATATTTAGAAATTTATTTATAAGATATTATAGCATAAAATATAAGAAAATTTTAATTTTGTGTTGTATTTGTTATATAAACAATATAAGCATATTAATTTTTATTATATACTTTATGCTCAAAATTTTTTATAATTAATTAAAAAACTAAAATACTCACTTATAAAACATCAACTGTAAATAAGATTATTTTAAAACTGAAGTTCAAATTATTAATTTAGTCATTGATATTTATTTCAAATATTTTTGCATTATCAGTTTTATTTTAATAACAAAGGTTGTTATGAAATCTACTTTTTAGGTCTTTCATGGAGAGAGCTCAGTTTTAACAAAAATGTTATTTTAATATCTTATCATTCATATTTGTTTACAATAATTATTGATTTAATGTAATAAACTAATTATAAAGAATAAAAAAATAAAAAAATATTAAATACAAACAAATGTGAAAAATAGTTTGAATGAGACAAGTAGGACTGTTTGAAATGATTTTTATTTTATTATTTTTTAAAATAATTTTTAAAAATAACTACAAAAAAATTTTAGAATAAAAAATAATTTATTTAAATAAAAATATTTTTTATCAATTATTTTTTATATTTTTTAAAAAATAAATAATGAAAACGAGTTCAACTATAAAAAATTTTTAATTTTTTAAATATTATTTTTAAAAATAATTGATGAAAATAATTATTTAAATAAATTTTTTTATTTTATAAAATAAAAAATAAAAAAATAATTTTTAAAATGCAAACGAAAGTGGGCCGTAACTACTTATTTTATTCGGAAACAACGCTCTGCTTTTTCTTTTTCACTTTTTTTTAATATTTCTTTTTCCATTTTTCCAATTTCCCTCGAGCACCTTTGAAAAGTTGTCAGATGACCTAAGTCTTGCGTAGCAAGTCTAAATACAAAATAGTAAATACAATATTGTTAGAGACTTCAATAAAATAAAATAATGATGATTTAATTGTATTTTTATTCTTTAATTTATTAAAATTAAAACTATTTTAATTATATTATAAATAATATAGTCTTTATACTTTTATTAAAATTATAATAAAATTATTTTTTTAATTTTTTTAATTTTATCTTGACTTTTGAAGAATTAAGATGATAATTTTAATAAAATTAAAGAGAATAAAACTAATTAAGCAAATAATGTTTAAGAAAATGTCCCGTAAATATGAGGCACGCAGGCCAGCTCTTTTGAAGCTTCCTTTACTCTTTCTAATAATTCGAGGGCCTCTTAGCAAAAGAAAATTATAATACAACGCACTATTCTTCCCCACTATCCTGTCTCTGCTTATAAATCATTCCTTCTTCATCCTCATTTTGGAAGAACCATAGCAGCTCCCCCCAACAACCATGGCTACCCAATTCTTCATCTTCCTTCTCCTCTCTTCCTCTGCTCTCATTTCCATCACCGCACAAGAAGATGCTGAATTTGGGCGGCCACTAGATCGAAAATTACTGGGTTTGAAGAAAGAAAAGCTCAGCCATTTCCGATTCTACTGGCACGACATCGTCAGTGGGAAAAACCCCACTTCCGTCGCAGTTGTTCCGCCTCCGCTCAACTCAACCACCGCCTTCGGTTTGGTGAATATGATCGATAACCCTTTGACAATGGGACCCAAATTGAGCTCAAAATTAGTGGGAAAAGCTCAAGGGTTTTATGCCTCTGCATCACAGAGCGAAATTGGGTTGCTAATGGCTATGAATTTCGCCTTCATCGAAGGGAAATACAACGGCAGCACGATCACTGTGTTGGGGAGAAACTCCGTTTTCGACAAGGTGAGGGAGATGCCGGTGATCGGAGGCAGTGGGCTTTTCCGATTTGCCAGGGGCTATGTTGAAGCTAGAACTAACTGGTTCGCACCCAACTCAGGGGATGCCATAGTTGAGTACAACGTTTATGTTATGCATTACTGAAACTGCATAAATTTTAGCTTCATCTTTGGCTCTCTCTGTTTCTGAATTTCTCTGTCTTAGACCATTCCCTAGCTTGTATTGCTCATCTTCTGTTTCTTCTCTCACAGATGAGGTGGGGGTTTGTCTTCTTCAAACCACGACCTCTATCCTCTGTTTATCTATGGTTTATTTATGGTTAATATAATTAACAATTTTGCCCTGATCTAAATTCTTCTTATGTTGATTATTCTTGGTTATTGTCTAAAAAAATAAATTAAATTTCAGAATCAATGTGGTTGGCCGTTGGATTGTTTTAGGAAGAAATTAATCTGGGATTGTTTAAGGAATACTCTTACCATATAAATTAAAAAAATATATATATATTTAAATTTTTTTAAAACAAATAATAATTAGAAGAAAATATTAGTTTTAAAAAAATGAGTTATTTTATTATAAGAAAATATTATTTTGTATTAGGATATAATAATAAAAAAATTTATGTTTTTTCAATTTCTTTAACTAAAAAAATCAAAAAATTATTTTAATTTTTTATTAAAAAGAAATCTAAACAATTCAAATTTTATTACAAAATTTTTTTTTTAAAAAAATTCTTTCCTAAAATAAAGGGGAATCAACGACCCCTAATTATCACTTGTCTTACTCATACCATGATATTTAAACGGACAAAAACCTTTTGTTTGGTTTCATGGAAAATAAGAGAAAAAAGTGGAGAAAAGGTTGGCAAACGGTAATTGGTATGGCAGAAAAAAACAAAGAAAATAAATTAAAATGATATGATATGGGATGGAGATTTGAGTTGAATATTATGGCTATGTGTCCTTTTTTTTGTGGGAAGAGAGTTAGTTGGAATTTCATGTCATATTATGATATGCATTGTATCACGTTTAATTATAGCTTTCAAGAAAATTGGAAGATGTTTTTCCATGGAATCAAATCAAAGTCAATGAAAATGAGAAGAGTAAGAATACTTAGTCAAATCCAATAAACACTCTCCATATTACACTTCAAAGTTCAAACTTTCCCACAAATGTATATTTTTTAATTATTTGAGTTTAAATCTTGTGATTAGTACTTAAAAATTTTAATTTTTTAAAGTTACCTAAAAATTACCTCGTCCTTACGAGGCTGTATCAAATAACTCCTTTTTATATCAATTATTTTTTCTCAAAAATTAATTTTTGTGTCAATTAACTCAACAAATTAGAATAAAGATGATACAAATTAATCTTTTATGAAAACTTGAATCAACTGATACTATAATTATTTTTAGAGGAATACATTTTTTTCTCAAAAGTAAGAATTGGTAGGTGCAGCAATTTTAATGGATCTATCTAGTGGTGCAGACTATATTGTCATGATGTTTAACTAAATATATTAGTATAAGTTGGAATTTTAATTTTATTAATTTTAAAAATCTAAATTACAAAAAATATTTAATATATATAAAAAATAAATTAATTGAGATACACTCAAATTAATCAAACACCACTTATCTGCAATAGAAAATAATAGGTGCATTTTTGTATGAATATTTTTATTTAGAACAAAAATATTTTAATTCTAAAAGTGATTATTTTACTATTCTTTAAGGGATTTAGATCCCGTGATCCAATTTTATGGGATCTAATTAGATAGCCAGGATTCAATGATTATTTTTTGTTAATTATTGTGTAACACAATTTGTAAAATAAATCTTTTTTAAAAATTCCTGACCCATCACACAATTCATTGACTACTAAATTTGTTTACTTTGATTTTTGTGGTTCTGCATGCATGAGCTGTAACGCTTTCTATATATGTATGTTTCTGGGTTCAGTGGTTAAGGTGAGCAGATTATTACAAATTTAATATATTCTTGGAAGATTCTCGAACACACTAATTTAGGGTTTCATATATACTTTCTGGTGGTTCTGGTTGTGCTATCATGTTATGTCCTCCTCTACTTAATTGCATCATTTGGATTCCACTAGTTGTTTCATATTTCAAGTTTTAAATTTAAATTTTGGTTTTTTATTTTAATATATATATATATATATATATAAGCTAGTTTCCCATAAATAGATTACTTTATAATATGTCGTAAAATTATTTACGTAAATATATTATTCTTTTTATATAAATAATTTTGTAAAATATTATAAAATATTATTTATGTAAGAGGAACATTTATCTCTAATTCTCTACGTTAAGCTCAGTTTTAATTAAACAATTTATTTTATAACTCCATTGATCCATTGATTAAATTTAAAAATATGTATTCTCTCTTTTAACTTTTCTAGTGTAAATTTTAGAGTTATGAAAATTATTTTTTAAATGCATCACGTGATAAATAGGCTCTTAAAATTAACTAAAAAAGAATTTAGTTTGATGTGCAAATTTGCTAAAAAAATATCTTACTGTACAATAAATAAAAATTCATTTAATTTCCAATAATATAATTTTGACTCAAGTAGCTACTTAGTCTTTATATCAGTTTATTCATGGATAAAAAGTTCTTACTTTAGTTGACTCCTCAATTCTTATATATAATTTGAATTCTACTTAATCTTTTTTTATTAATTCTTGTGGTATAACGTAAAATTATTTAAAGTATTAAAAAAATAATATAATTTATAAAATATCAAAAAATAATTAACTAAATTCTATCATATTTTAAAAATTATTTGTAGTACTATTAACTGTTTTATGTATATAAATAATTAAACAAAAGAAATAAAATTGAATATGATAAATGGATAAAAATAATTAAATATGATAATAAAAATAACTCACATTAATGTTTCTTAACCATCGCCATAAAAATGAATCGTCTCTGGTGCTTTCTCCTCATTCTTTAACCATGGCTACCCAATTCTTCGTCTTCCTCCTCCTCGCTTGTTCTGCTCTCATTTCCATCACAGCAGAAGATACTGATTTTGGGCGGCCACTAGATCCAAAACTATTGGGTTTGAAGAAAGAGAAGCTCAGCCATTTCCGGTTCTACTGGCACAATATTGTCAGTGGGCGAAACCCCACTTCCGTCGTAGTTGTTCGACCTCCGATCAACTCAACCACCAGCTTCGGTATGGTGAGTATGTTCGATGATCCTTTGACATTGGGACCCAAATTGAGGTCAAAATTAGTGGGAAAAGCTCAAGGGTTTTATGCGTTTGCATCACAGAGCGAAATTGGGCTGCTAGTGGCGATGAATTTCGCCTTCATCGAAGGGAAATACAATGGCAGCAGCATCAGCGTGTTTGGGAGAAACCCAGTTTTGAAGAAGGTGAGGGAGATGCCGGTGGTCGGAGGCAGCGGGCTTTTCCGATTTGCCAGGGGCTATGTTGAAGCTAGAACTCACTCGTTGCCGTTGGCATCCAAGAAAGGAGGCACCATAGTTGAGTACAATGTTTATGTTATGCATTAACGAAGGAGACTTTAAGTCATTTGTAACTGTAAAATAAATAGAAAAATATTTACTTTCTCTTTCATTTCTCCCTCTTCTCCCAACGCTTACTAAAGTTTCTCAGGCACCAAACAGAATGTCAATAGAAAATTTTGCCTTAAAAACCTTATAAATTGGGTGAAGTGATCATTTCAGAAGAGGGAGAGTTGTCATTTTGTTGTTAAGATGTTTACCGAGAAAAATAATAATAGTAGTATTTTTATTAAAGGACTAAATATTGGTGTAAGTCATTATGCACTAATAAAAAAAAGTGGTGAAATAAAAGGAGCCTATAAGAGAAAAGAAATTGGTCTGTCATAAACACGACGCACGCAGGCGGCAGGGCAGCCTTTTTGAAGCTTCCTTTTCTCTTTCTAATCATTCGAGGGCTTCTTTACAAATAAAAGTTGATAGAGCATGCAAACCACTAAATTGGCTTCTCTACTTTTCTTTCTCTGCTTATAAATCACTCAAAATGTGGTGCTTCCCCCTCATTCCTCTTCGTCCTCGTTCTAGCGAATAGCAGCTCCACCCACCAACCATGGCTCCCCAATTCTTCATCTTCATCCTCCTCTCTTGCTCCGCTCTCATCTCCGCAGAAGAAGATACTGAATTTGGGTGGCCACTAGATCCAAAATTACTGGGTTTAAAGAAAGAAAAGCTCAGCCATTTCCGATTCTACTGGCACGACATCATCAGTGGACGAAACCCCACTTCCGTCGAAGTTGTTTCTCCTCCGATTAACTCAACAACCGGCTTCGGTTTTTTGAATATGATTGATAATCCTTTGACATTGGGACCCAAATTGAGCTCAAAATTAGTGGGAAAAGATCAAGGGTTTTATGCCTCTGCATCACAGACCGAAGTTGGGTTCCTAATGGCTATGAACTTCGCCTTCATCGAAGGGAAATACAATGGCAGCTCCATCACTGTGTTGGGGAGAAACCCAGTTTTTAACAAGGTGAGGGAGATGCCGGTGATTGGTGGCAGTGGGCTCTTCCGATTTGCCAGGGGCTATGTCGAAGCTAGAACTCACTGGTACTCACCCAACACAAAGGACGCTGTAGTCGAATACAATGTTTATGTTATGCATTACTGAAACTGCATATATTTTTGCTTCATCTTTGGCTCTCTCTGTTTCTGATTCCGTGTCTTAGAGCATTCACTAGCTTGTATTGAGATGGAGGTTTGTTTTCTTCAAACCACCTCTATAGTCTATCCTGTGTTTATTATGGTGTATTTGTGGTTAATGTAATATTACAATGAAAATAAATTAATCCTTCTCTTTCTCTCTCCATTTTCTGTCATCGAAGATCCTCTCGTGCACAAAATGAAGCACCTCTATTAATTTCAGATATTTGTTTTGTAGCCTTTTGCAAAAGAGGGACGACAAGTCTAATTGTGATGTGGAATTTGAGGTTTCGTTTATTGGGCAAAGCTTTTGGAGATAGGCATCAACTAATAATGGACTCATGGGCATTCACAGCTATTCAACTTGTGGTGCCGTCGTCTTAGAGTTTTTTCTTTATTTTTTTTATATTAATATGAGTAATGTTTTCCTTAAAAATTATTTTTCACAAATTTTTAGAAAATAAAGTTATTATTCTCACTCTTATATCTCAATATAGGAAACTATGCATAATGTTTTTTTTACTCATTTATCATTTTTTTATTTTTTGTTTTTATTTTTTGTATTAATTAATTATTTTTTTGTCATATATTTTTTTAAAAATTTTTGAAATCTTTTTTAAACTTTTTATACTATTTATTCATCATTTTTTTATAATTTACTTTTTTATTAGTAAATCATTCCAAAAATTTTTTTAAAACTTTTCAAAAAATATATGACAAAAATAATAAATTAATATAAAAAAACAAAAAAACATTATACTACCATCTCAAAATAGGGCGTTGTATAATTACACTCCTCAATTTAAAGAAGAAATAAAAGTTACTCTATCCAACCTAGGTTCCTAAAGCTACTCTACCAATAAACTTAAGTGACACCTTTATTACATTTATTTTAAAATAATAATTATTTTAAGAATTTTTATTTGTTTTAAATTATTTATCATTTTACATTATTAATGAAGTATTAATTATTAGTTTTTTAACTTTGCCCTTATTTTGGTTATCTTCAATGTACTAATTGACTTTATTTTCATAAAATTTCTCAACTAATTTATTTATATAATTATTTTTTTTCTGTTATAACCTTTCATCCTAACCTATCAAAGTTTATTGTCAGGTCATCATTTAAATTTATTTTAATAAAGATAATTTAGTTCAATATAATCATTTTTTGTTGCAATTAAAGTTATTTAATAATTTTTTTAATTCTTGTACTATTAAGTTAAACGTCAAATAAAAATAAACGAACAGAGTAATTGCTATTTTAATGTTTTATATAGCAACAAAAATTATTATTATTGATTAAATAAGTTGTTAGTTACTTAGTTGCATTAACATCAAATCAACTTCAATTTTTTCTTTTTTTGGCAATTAAAGAAGAGATTGTTATGTTTGTGTCAAAGCGAGAGAAATGGACAATGTCATCGTTGCATTGAATAAAAAGGGGTGGTGCCCACTAACTTTCATTCTAAGTGAGTGGGTTCCACTCCCATTTTGTGACATACGATCAGACTATTTTCAGTGTTACTGTAGTATTAATTTACTTAGAAAGAGAGGGATTTCTAGAAGTTTCTAAGGCTTGTTTGTTTCTATGAAGTAAAATGTGGTGGGATAGAAAGATTTATAATAGTTTGTTTCTTTATAACTGTAAAATAAATACAAAAGTATTTACTTAATCTTTTCTTTCTCTTTCATTTCTCTCTCTTCTCCCAACGCCAAATAGACTGTCAATTGACAATTTTGCTTTAAAAACCTCATAAATTGGGTGAAGTGAATCAATTAGATAAATTAGAAAGAGAAAGAGTGAGGACGATGAAGGTTGAAGGGCCTGAAGGTGTTTCTTGCAAGAAAGAAGGTGAAAGAGAGAGAAAGTAGAGACAAAGGATGAGTTGTGTTTTAAATTTAATTTTTATCTTAATACAATAATTTTTAATTTTTAAATTGTGTTCTAAATTTAGAAAAATATTTTTTTAAGTTTCTCCAATGATATCAGGTGTCACAACATGACGGCCGGGAAAAAGGTATTGTCATGACCTTAAAGTGATAAAATAAAAAATACAAAGATAAAAAAAATGGAGTCGCCACTAATTAATTAGAATGATAATTGGGATCCTTTAGAAACCAACTACTGACCCTTGGAACCAGATGATAGATTCGAGAGTCTAATTACTTGTGAGGAAGGTGTTAGGCACCCTACAGTATCTATCCCTAAATATGGTTACCCTAAATCATTTGTGCTTAAGTTTTTCATTGCTTGAATTACCCCTTTTATTATTGCGATTTTTAAAGAAAAATAAAGAAGTGAGAAAATTGGACTTGTCTTACTGTGTAAGTACCTATGTACTCTTAAGGGATCAAGGTCCACGTAGTTCAGAGTTAATTAAATTAGAATTTGCCTAAGAGGAATTGAGATAATATGAAAAAGTGAATTTCCACGTAAGGCTCAACAAAATGAGAGATTAATTCTCTACATAATGTTTGAGAGAATAAGGACAATATGGGTCAATGAATCCCCACATACGGCCTAACAAAATAAGAGAATATTTTTTCACACAGTGTTCAAAGGAGTGAAAACAGTATGGGAAACGAATTTTCACATAAAACTTGACAAAATGAGAGAGTATTTCCCCATATAATGTTTTAAGAAGAATTAAGGAATCCTAATATTGAAATCAAAAACCTTTTTAGAAGCCTCGAAGCAAAACTGGAATTTATGGTGTCTGGATATCAAAATATCGTTTTTGAAAATACTGGGAAATAAACTTGGGTTTTTGAAAGTATTAAGGTCAAAATTTGAATTTTTAAAAATATTGGGGTCAAAATTAAAATTTTGAAAGTAATGGGGTCAGAATTCAAAATTTTGAAAGTATTGAGATCCCCAAATATTACTTCCGCCATTATTTAGGCCAAAATGGGGATCTTTAAAGGTGTTAGGATGAAATTCTCTAAAAGGGATATCGAGTCCTGAAATCTTATGGTGAACCTTTCCCCTTTCTATTCTAAAAACGTTTGGGCCTTTGAAACCCAACATGCTTAAAGCCTTCTGTTAATTTGGGACTTTGGTCCCAACTTTATAACCTTGAGGATTCTAACCTATTCCTTAGGTGATCCATTAAAGTCAAACATGAACCTATCATTTTAACGATTAGGTTTTCAAAATTATGATGAGATGTTTTCAGCCTTTGGAGCCAAAACATCATTAAGAAATTAAGAAGAACAAAATCAAGTTCTCTTAGAAATTAAAAAAATAATAATTAAATAAATGAAATGACTCCACTTACCATAAATGGAAGGAAGTAAAATACATAAAGTAATACCACATATTGTAATTATAATACATAAAGAATATACTGTTCGTACAAAGGCTAGGAGCAAAAATGGCATTTTAAGTTTCCAAATGACTGACAAAATGTCCCTAATTTTTAATGACATTATGCCCATAAATGGATTTGTTTTCATAAGAAAAATAGACCAAGCATTCTATTTATGTCTTTGCAATCCGATCCAACTGGAAACCCAAGGTCATCTTCACTTAAGAGGGAATCGAAAGCCATAGCAGAAGAAGCTAACCCTAGTCTAGATGTGACATAAATGCTGTTAACCCTAGGCATCAAACCAAAATCGAACCAACAGATTGGCCAATAAATCAGAACCATCTTTTTGAAATTAACAAATTATGAGCTCAGTAAAACCAATCAAATTAGAATCAGTTTTTTTTTTTGAAACAACCAAGTTTTAAACCCAACACAACCAATCAATCTTTGAACATACAAACATCGAACCTAGCAAAATAAGGAATGGTCTTTCAAAACCAACAAATTTTGCACCCAATAACTCAGAACCAAAACTCTAAACTTCACATTGTGGACCATTATCAAAAAAGATTAATCTCCAAAATAGCACCCAAACCCATAACCAAAACCATGAATCAAATTCCAAATCATCATATTTAACGAAGTCCAGAGCAAGCTTTTGAACCATCAAGTTAATACATTAGAAATTATGGTCCATTTAAATCTTTAACTAAAGAAAGAGGATCAATTTTAATCCATCCGATTTATGAAGTCAAAAGCAGACTTGCGAAAACATGTATTTCGAAATCGAAATGCTAGCCAACAGACCCTAGAATCATTATTAATCTAAGACTATAGCAACATGCTTTATCCAAATTCCCAGAATCACGATACTAGCACCTGGAAATCGTATCAGTAGCAATCTAAAAAAAATATCAAATGTACAAATTGAAGCCAAACAGCGACATGCCTTAACCCAATCAAACTTGCTTAACTGTAATCATGTTTAAGAAGTACCGAAAGTTCATACTCTATGTCAGACAGGAAAAATTAACAAGAAATTAACATCCCAAACATCCAAATACATGAACAGCCACTGAATAATGTAAATCATTCATATTCATAGCAATGAATTCAGAAGTAATTCACGCAACTGGAATTTCAAAAAAAACAAACGAACTACTATTAAACAATATAAATAATTCACAGCCAAGGAATCAGAAATAAATTCATACAACCAGCCTTTCAAAATCCAGAATGCCAACCATACAGAGCCAGCATCCAAACCTAAAACTGAATACTAATGACTCAGGAAACTCTCTACCTCTCAGAATGATCCAAGACAATGGGATCCTTTCTGAGAAGAACTATTTAAGCGAGCTCCTTTTCCTTTCCTTCGATTTTCTAATTTTCTCTCTTCTCTTGTAATCTTAGACTCTTTCTGAAATAGCTCTCTCTTTCTGAAATCGCCCCCAAAGCTCGTTGGAAAACCCCATCTCTGCTTCTCCGGTTTCTGCTCTTCAAACTCCCTTTCTCGGTGATTTCACCCTTCTTTTGTTCGATTAAACTTCGTGCCCTTTATAGCCGGACAAACCCATCCTCTGCTACAGCCTTCCCCACGATGGTGTGAAATCATCCGGTTTCAATAGTGGGTAAGGCCTTGGTTTCAAGGGAATGGGTGTGAGAGTGGTTGTGAGGATTGGTGTTGCAGAGAGCGTGGGAGAGTGATTCAGGGGAGTAGGTAAAGAAGAATGGCCAAGGAAATAGGGAAGGGACGGGTTATCCAAAGGAGGTGTGTAGATCCCAGCCTTTTCGGCTGGGATTCTTTGCACATAGGACAAAACAAGTTTTGTTAAAAAAAAAGTAAACTAACATCTGAGCCATCCAAATGTTTTGGATGGCTCAGATTTACAGGAAAGGAAGAAAAGGATCCCAACCTTTTCGGCTGGGATCCTGGTTCGCAGAGGAGTGAGTAATAGCGTGCAGGGAGTGGTTGTGAGAGTTGGATAGGAGTTATGGGTGTTGGGTTGGCTAGGTAGACCAGGTATGCGGTGATTGGGCTGAATGAGTTGTTGGGCTCCAGAAGGGGTAGTGGGCTTAACAACAAAAATTGTGAATAGGCTATCAAAAAAAATTTAGTTAACTTTTTTTTTTTGTGATTTTCCTTTCTTTCTTTCTTTTTTTCAATTATTATTATTATTATTTTTAGTTATTATTAATATACATATATATATATTGTGCCTGGATAAAATATAGTGTTTACATCAGGGGTGTACAATCAAACCGAATTGACTTGAAGACAAAAATTGATTGAATCGCTTCTTAATAGTACCACTAACCGTTAAAACTCAGTTCAATCAACCGTTTAAATTTTTTAAACTCGTAAGTAATTGAATAAAATCGTGTATATATAATTAATTAATTATATATGTATTAAATATTATTATATATATAATGATATAAATATATAATTATAGTTGAATTATATATATATACATTATATGTAATATATATTAAATTTTAATATTGAATATATAACCCAAATCAAAGCAATATATTCAATTTTAATTTAAAAGTTCAAATAATCAAACTAAACCAAACTATTTTTGTTTGGTTAGTTGCTTTGGTTTAAAACTGAATCAAACTAAATCGTGCATACTCTTAAATGATATATTGATATGTGTAAATTGTATCATATGCTAAGTATATGTTTAAAATATTATGTTAAGTATTTAATAAAATTAAGATAAAAGGGTTTATAATAAGGTTTTTTAAAGTTGAAAGTTTTTTTTTTTTTAGATTTTGAAATTTATAGTGACTGTTTGTATAAAAGTCTAAATTCAAGAGTCTTGTGTAGTTAGTAGATGGAGAAGAAGAGAGATGAAAAAGAGAGAAGGGATAACTTAAAAAAAAAAAGTCAAATAAAGTCTTAACTTCCCCATATTTAGTAATTATTATTATTATTATTATTATTAATAGTGTTGGGACTAAAGATAAAAATGACAATGATTTATAAATTAAAGAATCAAAATGAAATAAAAAAATAAAAAATGGTACAAAATTAAAATTATTTTTTTGTTCATGCTATTTTAGATTTTACTATTTTATAATAAATTATGTAAAATAATAAAATACCAAATAATTTTCAAATGAGAAGAGGGAGAGTTGTCATTTTATTGTTAAGATGTTTACCGAGGAAAGTAATAATAGTAGTGTTTTATCAGCAAAAAATAATAATTTTTTTTAAACAGAATAAAGTTTTTACTTTCAAAACGGTATCAAAAGAGGCACTTAATTTGATTAAATAACTTAACTACAACCCTGCATATATGTTGTTTGATTCCACACAAAAAAACGTAGCATTGGAAATTCAATACTATTAACTTTGTTAAATTGGTATGTTAACAACCATCAACCATGACTAATATTGGAAAATAGGGATTCTTTCATAAATACAAAATTAAATAAATTGAACATTTATTTTTAGGATTGAATATTGGGTTAATATATATTTTTGTCTTTATAGTTTCAGTCAATTATTAATTTAAATCTTATAATTTAATTTTGGTCAATTAAATTTTTATAATTTTTATTATTGTTAATGTGGTCCTTACCGTTAAATTATTAATTAATACTATTAAATTAGAATTTGACGTGTCAAAAAAAATTGTGACAGTCATAGGTGTCTCTATTTTTTACATCAACCTCTACGCCAATAGCCCACATCAACAACAGCTCACCTAGGAGTTCTCTCTTGCCCTTCATTTCTTCTCTCCTTTTTTTTCCTCACCAGTTTTTTTCTGCAGCACCCATCTACTTCTCCACCTTTAGATACAGGTACAACTCACTATAACCATGAAGTTTACCATTTCAATTTTTCTTCTTTGAAAATTTTAAAATTTCAGAGAAAGGGTTTAGCTTCAAAACTCATTGTTAGAAATTTACAATCCTTGCCCCCTCTCTTATATCTGACGGAGGGTTCAAAAGAACCAAAGAAAAATTTGAATTTGATATTTTACAAATTTCATACGCCTTACCGTCAAACTTCATTTCTGTTTCACTTGAAGCCTTTCACTCACTCTCTCTTTCTCTCTCTCCATGAAGAAAATGATTTTAGTTCGAGCTGATTTCTGGTTCTTTCAAGTTGCTATAGGAATCATAGTTATGTAAATTTGAATGTTGCTGATAAACCACCTGGGCAATTCTGCAATTGAAGTTCATTATGGCTTCTAGGTCGGAAGCTCTTGTTCCAAAGCTTTGGTTTTTCTTGTTAATTTTTGCATTAGTTGAACTACTATGGTTAGAGAGCAGAGGGTCGAGTCCTTCTACGCTAGACTCTGTGAATCAACTATAACTTCATGCAGTGGCGGATCTTGAAGGAAAACTTTGGAGGGACAAAATTTTTTTTTAAAATTATTTACATAAAAAATTTTAATTTTAGGGGTACAAATTCAAAAATAAAAAATTTCAAGTAAAATTACAAAATTTTTTTTTTTGGGGGGCTGTCACCCCCCTGTCTTCACCATCCTCCGCCCCTGACTTCATGGCTATAGTGGGTTATACCTATATCTGAAGGTGGAGAAGTAGATGGATGCTACAGAAACAAAATTAGAGAGAAAATGAAAGGATGAGAGAGAAATCATATGTGAGTTGCTAACTTAGAGGCTAACGTAGAAAATGTAAATACTTATGATTACTACATACATTTTTTTGTCACGTCATACTTTAATTTAATGATGTTAGTTGATCATTTAACAGTAAAGACAAAGTTGACAATAATAAAAAGTATAAGAACTCAATTAATTAAAATTAATTTATAAAAATTAAATTGTTAATTAATTAAAATTATAAGAATTAAAACATATATTAATCCTTGAATATTCAAAATAAATATAAGATTTTTATAAGGAAGGAATTAAACAATTTATTATTTAATATTAATTCAGCTTTTATCAAAGGACTAAAAGATGGTCTTAGGGTATGTTCGGATGTCCTTTAAAAAGAATGATTTTTATAGAATAAGAAGTTAATTCTTAAAAAAGAATGTATTTTAGTAGAATGAGAAGTTGTTTTGCGTTTGGATGTAATAAATGAGAATGACTTTTG
>JASKGM010071403.1:0-16026 GCA_034509205.1 Ceratonia siliqua
ATCTTGGGACATTCAATAATTTCTGAATTTGAAGTCAACTTGCCTGTCAATGTGGACCCCTCCCATATGTTCCGTATTTTGATACTCTTTAGTTCCAAAATCTCTAGCTTGGGAAATGCAACCTGTTGAGACAACAACTATGCCTTACTACAAGAAGTCATTATCATGATTAAAAATTTTAAGGGCCGATTGACAATTGCTTTTTCTTTTTGAAAGTTGTTTTCTTTTTTTTTTTAAATACTTTTGTCACAAAGTAATGTTTAACAACTTGTTTTTCTAAAGTGTTTTTTGAGTAAGAAAAACTGAAAATAAGCTATTTTGAAAAGCAGGTTTTTTTATTTCTAGCTAAAAGCCATTTCAAGTGGAAGAGAGATAAATTTTTATGGACAACATTACTTCTATACTATTAATAAAAAATACTTTTACATATCATTTTCAGCAATTTTACTTGCACAAAAATGTTTGTACATGTTTACATCTAAATGCTACAAATTGACTTTTTTCAATAAAATAACTTCTATATAATTACATCCAAACACCAAATACAAATTTTTTTTTTATAATTAGTACTTCTACTTGAAATACATGTTAAAAAGTACAAGCTCATCCAAATATCCCCTAAATCTATAAAATCCAAATCGTATCTTTGAAAAAGATGCTGATCGAAAATAAGTAATAACATAAAAAGAAAATAATTTTTAGTATGTTTTAAATTATTTATTTAAATATCATTGCTTATAAACTAATAGTCAAGCACACATTAAAAAAAAATTTGAATTTTAATTATAATACGAACATCATAATAAAAACGTATGCTACATTTTAAAACTTTAATTTATTCACCAACCATCCACAAATATAATTTTTATAATAGTGAATTATTTTTGTCATATTGTTCACTACTGTAACACATTTTTCAATAATTTTTACTTTTTCTTCTTAACTTTGTACATAAAGCACTTTCAATTATATTGTGACTTTTTTTATTTATAATTATGTACGTAATCACTAAATAATATTTATATTGGTGCATTTTGGGTTAAAAGTAGTTGTGAGAATGAAAATTAAAATAAAAAGTTGCCCGAAAGTCAAAATATAATGATTTAGACATTTAAAAGAATGGAATGGTCCATAGACCATACTAAAAGTCTAAACTAAAGCAAAGCAAGTAATTCATAATGATTAAATTTCATCGAAAAAGTTTGAAGAGTAATAGAAAAAATTGAAGTCATAACAATAAGTTAATAATATTATGATTTAAACGTACCTTATTGCTGAATAGTGGTTCAGTAAATTTATTGAATTTGTCATGTGTAGCATTCCCATCAAGATAGAAATTAGTAAGTGTTGGCAAACCTTTCATCCTCAAATAACATAATTGATGAAATATGATGACATTAGCAGCTGGTTTTTGCTCAAAATCCTCTTCGCTCATGTTGGAGACCACAATATTTTCAATAAATTTGCAATTACCAATCTCAATTTTCACAACTTGGCGTAAAATTCCAACCATTGAACTTGATAAGGGACTTTTCAATTGATGATAATAATGTACTTTGATATCTCCTAGACATTGGAAGGACTTAGCTGTAAGCTTGCCATGACATAGTTCTTGCAAACCAAGCAAACTATGAAGATTCAATGTCTCTAGATTGGGGAAGGCATCAACAAAATGTGTTGAGTTGATGATATATTCAATTTGGTCATTATTTTGAATTTGAAGATGATTTAAATTTGGAAGTCCACTCCCATCTAGATCGTAGAGAACATTCTTAATCCCGTTTAATTCATCTAAGCCTAAGTCTTCAACTATTTCCAATAGCCTTTGAACTCCATAATACGAATGGATGCAAGCCTGTAGCTTGAGTTTCAATGTCTTTGAGGTTTCATATTTATCCGACCAACTCCAATGTTCTCCAATAAATAATCTGTATCTCTTTAACGAGCTCTTAAAGAATAAGTCCTTTGGCAAAATAGAGGCATTGGGAATGTGAATGTCTAAAGAAGAAAGATATGGCAATTGCTTTAACTCTGCAAGACTAGCATTACCATTGCTAGATCCTTCAACATCCCATTGCTTAAAGCTTTGCTCCATATGCAAAACCTCTAATATTTTCTAACTAGATATGAGATTTGGCGGAATCACATCCAATTTGGAACAATGAGCTAAGTTCAACATTTGTAAGCAAGTCAATTGCCTCAATTCACATGGCAACAACTTAATTACAAAGTATGCAAGACTCAAAACTTTTAAATTCTTCAATTTCCCAACCTTGGCTATGTCCTCCAACGTACAAGAGTGTAGACACAACATTCTAATTTTTTCTAGGAGGCTAAGTGAAGATGGTAAGGATGAAAAATGCATATAAGACAAACCAATTACTTTTAGTTCATGCATTGATTTGAAAAACATGCTTGGTATTCTCAAATCAAAATCCTTACTATTTAGTAAGAAGAATTATAGTCTTGGACAATTTAACTCCACAGGAAGCTCGTTAAGGTCACTTTTATCTAGACAAATTTTAGTGTATCCTTCTAATAGATTTTTCTCTGGCCATTCAAATCGCTTTTCATGTCTCACCACTAGGGCACGTTCCTCCTTGCATGCAATCGATAGTGCAAATTTGCAAATGACATCATGCATTGTGAAACGATCATTGGAATAGCTATCAACTAATAAATTTGAGGCTTTTAGCTTACTTACTAAAGCATCTAATCTATCTTGAGCATCTTCCATAGTATGTACGCCTTGAAGTAAACTCAATCCCACTACGTATATGAGCAAGTCTATAATCATGGGATCATGGGACAACATGCCAGAAAGCAAGAAAATATGTTGAAGTTCTTGACTACTTAGATTATCGTAACTCAACTTTAGAGATGAATCCACTTCTTTTATTCTTGTGATGCTTCTATGTAAAGGATTTTTTAATCGTCTTAAGGCATCCCTCCATTCAGCTAGACTCTTATTTCTCAATGCTCTTGCAACTGCAACTATTGCTAGTGGCAGTCCTCTGTTGAGCAACCTCATTTGCTACAGACAACAAATTTGGATTATTAGAGTTATCATGAAGTCCAGCGTTTTCCTTGAACAACTCCCACGCTTCATTGTTAGACAAGACACCCACCTTGATATTTCTTTTACATTTCATTTGGTTGTATAGCAACTCTTCATTTCTTGAAATCAATAAAATTTTATAGCATTTATTATTCTTATCATTCTTATTAACAAACAGGTTGTTTTGCTTGCCCTCATCATCAAAGGGAATCCCCACTTGGCCTAAATCAAGTCTCTCCCAAAGATCATCTAATATTATAAGCAACTTCTTCTCTTGCTTTAACCTTTCATATATATGACTAGCTCCTATGATTTCACTCTCCACGTCAAATTCCATACCTGCCATCTCAGCAATTTGTCTTTGGATTTCCTTAATTTGTGGATTTTGTGCAACAGTTGCCATGACCACCATTTCAAACAAAATTTCATCCTTAGCTTTCTTTGCTACTTCTTTTGCTAAGGTAGTCTTTCCCACACCACCAAGCCCACTTAATCTGATCATTTTAATGTTAGGATCTACCAATGCCTCCAAAATCTGATTCCTGATTGAAGTTCTTTACTTGAACCCTTCATTAACTCTAGAAGATGAAGTGGATGGTAAATCTAACTAGCTTGGAGATTTAGAGAATGAAACTTTATCTAGCTTTCCATTTTCTTTATCTCTACCACTTCTGGTGTCATCTTCTTTGCTTTTCTGCTCAACTGGTGACGCACCAAGAGATTAGGACAAGACCTATAAGAACACCCAGTCTTTGCATGGCTTTCCTCTTCACATAATTTCTTTACTAGCTCTGTTATTTCATCTACTCTGATGAACCAATTTTGAACTTTCTTTTCAATTTCTTTACCACTTCTTCGAGCATCATCAACCAAATGTTGCACAACCTCTCTTTCATCTTGGAGTTCCTTAAATTCATCCTTTAGCCTCTTCATGTTGCTATGATAGAAAATTAGGTAACCAAATTGTCGTCCAATCGGTTCCACAGTAAATTCCAAAAGTTTTCCAGCAATAGCACCAATAAGTTCCATTTTAGACCCTGCAATTGTTTGTTCTTGTTATAATTATTCTTTCAAACAAACGAAAACATAAAATGTGAAAATTCCAAAAAAAAATTAGAAAGCTGCCGTGATCCATCCTGCTTTCTTTCTTGTGCTGCTCAATATATCATACAAGAAACGTAGAAAAGTACATTAAATGGTTCCTTCTCTTATTTCTTCCTAATTTTCTTTTTACTTTCTTTTTTAGATGGAGGTTGTTTAAGAAACATAAACAAGTAAACTAAGTCACAAATGCTCAAAAGTTAAAACCAAAGAAATTTGAGACACACTAATTAAAATGAAGCAGAAATTAATTTAATTCCTTCAAAATTTATATTTATTACGATACAATTGTCATCTTACCTCACTTGGAATCAATTCCAATAAATGGAGCAACCACTCTTATATATATAGCTGGAGGAGGCTTCTTTTTCTTCTTATTTCTCCTGTTACTCTGTTCTGAAAGTCAAGAATATGCCATGGAAATGAGTGAGTTAGAATCGAAGGGCAGCCACATAGAACATAGTTAAAATCAAAGGAAATAACTATAATGTTTTTGTTTTTTTCTTGGCGTTTTGAAAATATTTCAAAATCAGAAAATTGTACAGAAATTTGCTGAAAATATATAATCAAAAACAGAGAATGATAATATGTAAAGGAAGGTTTGAGCAGAATAATGATTCACTTAAATAAGCAGATAGGGAAACAAAATCACCGAAGCACGAGAACACTTGAAACTTAAGGAAAACAAGTATTTTGCTGGGTTTTTTTCCAATTTTTTTTTTATTGGTGTGGGAGTAGAAAGTTGAGAAAATTGAAGTCAATGAAGTGTGCTTCAAATGAATCTCTGGGTTTTGAGTTGAAAGATGAGGAATGTGAAGAAGAAACATGGAAATGGAAAGTTGTAAAGATGTGAATTCGAAAAAATGTTAGCAAGTGTAAGTTTCCAAGGAAAAGTAGTGAAATTAAAAAGAGTTAAAGAAAACAAAATTCTTCATCACATCGGATGACTAAGAACAATAAAATCTAAGACATAGACCCTAAAATTGAATTTCATTCTCAAGCGAGAAGAATTTAATGGCATTGAAAAGATTTTTAAATATTTTTTTAAAATTTATTTTAGTTCAATGAAACTTTGATATTGCACCCACAAAAATAATACAACTTAGACTAAATTACTATTTTGATCCTTAAAATATTTTTAAATTCTTAATTTAGTTTTTGAAACATATTTTCTTTCAATTTGATATCTGCAATGATTTTTTTAAGTTTTCCTTTTGAATAATTATTTTTTATATCAAATTGATCACTCATGAAAATATGGCTTTCTATATTTCGAAGATGTTTGTTTTTTTAAATTGTAAATATTACAAAGTTATTACTTTACTAAAAAGTTAATTTTTAGTATAAATATGATATTGTAAATTAATTTTCAATAAATGAATTTTAAAATTGAAGTCCTAAAAAAATTGGCAAATCACAGTCACACCTTTGTTATAAGATATAGTCTGAAATCAATATGTCACCGAAATAAGTAAACAACCAAATAACCAATCACTATTTTAGTTGATGCTTCAGTTTTTTTTTTCGTTTTTTTCTTTTAGAGAGATACTTATTTAAGAGTTAAGATAATTTAGAGAAGAAAATGAAAAAATTGGTTTCAGAGAGATACTTGATCAGTACATTACCCTCATTGTCATTCAAAGTGCAGAATTATATGAAATTTAAAGGCTACCAATTAAATTATATTAATTTATGAATCAGATGTGGTCAGTTAATACTTACTTTTAAAACTCAGTGAATAAATATAATTTAGATTTGTTTTAAAAAACAAAAATATATCCAATTACATAAATAAAATATCAAGTAAAAATCACAAAATTATAAATTAATTAAACTAAGGAGGTAAAAGAGTAAGACAAAAAATATATATTCAAATATTACTTAAATAAACTAAATAGCAAGTGCTGAAAATCAAACAACTTACAAGTTACAACTAGCGGAAATTATAAAGAAAAAACATAAAAATTGGGTACCTATAGTTGAAGGGCATCAAGCAAAGTCACCCAACCTCTTCTTTCTCATGTACTGAACCAACTTCTTGTCTATCAACCGAGACCTGAAAGTAGTCGCAGAACTACAATTTTTTTAGCGTTTCTAGTAGTTGAAGAAAAAAAAAGAGGTGAATCAGAAAATTACTAGAAAAGTCACAAAATCGCAATACCTGTTTTTCTTTTTGAAGCTTTTGCGGTTTTCAATGGTTAAAAAAGAAAGAGCAGAGAACTGAATCAGAAAATTAACCAAGTCACTTTTTTCTTTTTTTGGAGTTTTTAGTAGTCGAAGAAAGAAAGAAAGATTGACAGTTAAGTGAATCAGAAAATTACGAGAAAAGTAATAGAATCACAACACTTTGTTTTTGAATATTTTTAGGATTTTTAATAGTTGAAGGAAAAAAAAAGGAGTGAGGCTGAAAATTTTGAGACAGCAAATGAAAAGGAAGCAGAAATCAATTGAAGGAGAAGGGAAAGCTAGAAAGATAGAAAAAGCAGGCACTCTTGTGAAAATAGATTATTGTGAAACTCTGAAAGGAAGGAAGAAGAAGACTCTACAGAAAGGACGTGGCCCATTGGTAATTATTGTGTATCACGTTATTGCAAAATGACAGAACAAGGTGGGTCCTTTATACGGTGCATTCTGCAAAGGTGAGGTGAATGACTTAATACTTAGTACTATCACCCACCTACAGTAACTTTGATATTGCTGGAAGAGATATTTTTCTCTTGTTCCAGTTTCTACGATTACTCTACTCGTGTTGTTTTTTTAAAACCTTTTTAGAGAAAATAATCCCTTTCTCTTCATCAATGATATAATAAGAGAATTTATATTTTAAATAAAATTTTCATTATTTTAAAATTTTAATTATTTATTATCTTTAAAAAATAAGAAATTAAAAAATAATATAAAAATAACATTAATTAATTGCTTATTATTTTTATAAAGATAATATAAAAACAATAATAATAAATTTAGTTTTTAAACACTAATATATCATAAAAATAACAACAAATTTATATCATTTATTGGTTCCAATGTCACCTTATAAATTTGTACCCAATAAATCAATAATGATGTAATGGAGGCACTAACCAGCAATGTTATTATTTTGAGACTAATAATATTTATATTTTATATTTTTATATTTTATTTTTAATTATTAATAAGTTATAAAATAATAATAATATATAATAATTAATAATAAAATAATATATATATATATATATGAAACAAATATAAAAATAATGTATAAATATCTTACTCTTATTTTTATTTAATGAAATAAATGAGATTTGTAAACTATTCAATCTTTTTATTACTTTGATTTATTAACTGTTTAACAAAAACAAAAGGGCTTTTAGGCTTTTAGCCCGTCCCACTTTAGTCATATTTTTTTCTTTTGTTGTGATCTCTTATTAATAACTTCTTTAAACTCAAATTCATTATCTATGGAACAAAATTACAGATTCATTCTTTAAATATCCAACCCAACTACTAATCAGCCCATTAATATTGATAAAAAAAAATCATTTGATATACTGCAACTCCAATTTTGAAAATATAATATAATATTTTTATCTCTCATCTTTTATTTTTTTGTTTTTAATTTTATTTAATTATTTTTTAAAAAAGATTTGAAAATTTTTATACTTTTATTCCTTCAATAATTTTTTAAGTAAAAAATTTTAAAAATTTTTTAAGAATTTTTTTAAAAATACATTATAAAAAATAATTAATTAATAAAAAAAATAAGTAGTAAGAGATAAGAGGTAAAAAGTAGAGCACTACAAGGCTATCAAAGTAAGGCGGGAGCATTATCGCCAAAAAAAACTTCAATTAATGCTTGAGGCTTACTTCTGTACCAGCACACGACCACCACATGCCACAAGTGAACCATTGACCCATGAATTAAGGCCCCACCATTTTGTCATTTTATGATTAGAGTAGCTACCTTAAAAGTAAATTATATCCTACATTCTCTCTTTTATTTTTTTTTTGTCACCTTTCATTTTAATAGTGTTAATTTATTATGTTTTATATTTTATTTTTTATTTTTTTAATATTAATTAAATATTTACTATATCATATATTTTTTTAAAAGTTTTTTATAATATTTTTATACTTATAAATAAATAATATCAAAAAATTTATGGGTGAATAGTATAAAAAAATCTCAAAAAAACAAAAAAATTTTCAAAAAAATATACGTCATATAAAAAATAATTAATTAATTTTAAAAATAAAAAAAATGTCCTGTGGGCGATAGGATGGCACAAAAAAGTAAGGAGGTTGCTATGCTACAGTCACAAAAATAGGATTGTAGAATAGCTTTCGGCATCCAAACTTATTATTTTTTTAATTTTTTATCTTGATTTTTTTTACTTTTTAATATTAATTAATTATTGTCTATGTCATATAATTTTTTGAAAATTTTTTAAAACATTTTAAAATTTTTTACATCTTTTATACACTATTCATCTATAATTTTTTTGATACTATTCATTCAAAAATAAAAATATTTTTCAAAAATACAAAAATGTTTTAAAAAATCTTTAAAAAAATATATGATATAAATAATAATTTATTAATATAAAAAAGTAAAAATACAGTAAAAAATAATTAAAATAATAATAAAATAATAAAATGTCTAAGCTACCGCCCGAGTGGGGTGGTAGGTTAGAATCCCCCAAAAAGTAAACACTAGGGGGTATTTGGTATCAGAATTCTTTTAACTTTTTCAGGAATCACTAGTTGATAATCTGAGTTTTCTGCGTTTGGTATACGGATTAAAAAAATTTTTCCAGAAAATCAAGATTCCCGGAAACACTTTTTAAGCAAGTTTCTCACAAAAATTTTTCTATGTGAGGGGGTGGTATTCTTAGATTCCCGCTTCATGGGAAAATTTTGGGAACTGCAAATGACAATTTTACCCTTTCTCACAAATCATCATACCACAACTCCAAACCCCAAACTATAAATCCTGAAATTCGGAACCCTAAATCCTCAACTCCCAAACCCTAAATCCTAAACCCTAAATCTCAAACCCTTAAATCCCCAATCCCTAAACTCCAAATCTCTAACTCCCAAACCCCAAACCCTAAACTCCCAAACTCAAAACTCAAAACAATCCCCAACCCCTAAGCCCTAAACTCCAAGCCCCTAGTTTCAAACCCCAATCACTAACCCTAACCATCAACTCCTATTTTTCTTTAAAATATAAATTTATTAGAATTTATATATAGGGGTATATTTGTAAAAATCACCTAAATTTTCAAGAAAATAGCTTCTGAACCAAACGCGAAAATGTCTATCATTCTCAGGAATCTACAAGACCAACCAAACACAATTTTTACATTCCTGGGAATAAGATTCCCAAGAACCATAACTTCTGGGAATCATGTTTCTTGAAAAAAAAAAAATTTTCCTGTGCCAAACGCCCCCTAGCTTCTTTCCTTTTACTGTTACCCTTCTTACTCCTTGTCCTTGAGTCCCCCGTACACTGTAGCGGCAAGACGCACATCATTTTTTGGTTAGTTTGATTTTTGGTTAAAAGTCTACTTACACAATGCTTGCATAAATATATTTTGAGTATATTATTGAGTCTTGCATATCCTTAAATTAAGCAACGATCGTGTGAATTTTGAGGTAGATGACTTGCTTGCAATGTTAAACTTGGGCCTATTTGCTTCAATTTAGAAGTAACTTCACCTAATTTCATATACAAGTAGAAGAAATGAAAGATACACATAGCTTTATTCTTTTTAGTTATCTAGAAATATAATTTTGTTAAACTTACAAAAAATAATAATATTAATAGCTTAAGATTGATCTAAATTATATTTTATTTTCAAAATTATAGTCTGATTTGTTGAGAAGTCAAAGTATATTTTTTGAAAGAATAAGTCTTATTAATTATTTTGAGTCTCTAAGAGTAATGCATAATTATGATTTATGTATTTATTGTTTCAATGTGTGCTTTCATAATTACCAACATGTCTTTTAGGAATTACAAACAATAAATATTGAAGTTACTACCTAGTTCTTGTCAATGTTAACTTAATCTAGTCATCTTTAGAATTATCCAAAGAGTATATAAATATGTGTCTTGCATACCACAAGTAATAATATATGTGTTTTCAAGAATTTCCTTGTACACATCTCTTAGTTTCTTTTCTTTGTTATGTGATTGTTTATCTTCACTAGTGTGGTTGGAGGTCTTGGGCTAGTGTAACTTTGGTTGAACTACGTTTTTTCACATAGTATCAAAGCCTAGAAGGAGTATCTGACAGTGTCAATATCACTTTGTGAAGATTTTCAGTTGTTGTTCCAAAAGATGGATATGAGTAAACGTGTGGCTGGTATTGGCATAGAGTTGCTAAACCATATGAATTACAAGATCTGGAGTTCGTGTATGGAGTCTTATCTCCTTGGTGAAGACTTGTGGGATGTTGTTGGAGGAGGTGATATTGATCCTATAGCGGATAGTGATAACAATGATGATTTTGATGAAGATATCAAGCAATGGAAGAAAAAGAATGCAAAGGCTGAATTTGCTTTGAAGAGAACAATCTCTCATAGCTTGTTTCATCATATCAAAGGTAGGCTACACAACCATCCTTGGAAGAGTTTGAGAATTTCTTGTCATCACAATAGACTTTGGCCAAGCAAATGGCTAGTGTTAGTATCAAAGAAGAAAGTAGTGCTCTACTTGCCAAGAAGAAGAAGAACTTTAAATGGCAACAGAAGAAGAATGAACCAACAAAGGAAGGCTCTAGCAAAGCTTCCAAAGATTCTGAACCTTCAAAAGGTTTCAAGAAGACTTTCAAATGTTATTGGTGTGGTAAGCTGGGTCATATGAGGAAGAATTGTCATGTGGAGCTAAAGGAAAGCAATATGGCTGAAGTTAATAAGAAAGAAGAAGATTAGGAGATGTTTCATGGCTCAAAACATTACAAATGCCATGACTTCCACTAATTTTGACAAATACTGGATTGTATATTTTGGTTGTGGCCATCATTTAACCAGAAATGAGTCAAAGTTTTCAGATTGAATACAAAGGGAACAATGTTATAGTTATAGCAGATAATATTGTTCACTATGTCAAAAAGGTGGGACATTTGTGATCAAGGAAGTTGGAGATGATTCAATCACTCTCAAAAGTGTCTTTCATGTTCCCATAATGAAGAAAAATCTCTTTTTTGTGGCCAATGTTGTTAATGCAGAGAATTACTTGCTATTTGGCTTAGAGATATGAAATTTCTTCAAAATATTAAGAGATGAAGGTGGATATATGTTGTTGACATTGGTAAGAGAGTTGATGATTTATTTGTTCTATTCGCTTCTAATTCTTATGTTGATAAGATAAGTAGCAATAATAATGCTTCTATTTGGCATGCTAAACTTGTCCATCTTAATATGTCCAAACTAAAAGTTATGGTGCAGAAGAATTTTGTTAATTGGCTGCCACACTTATCTAATTTTGGTAATGGAGAAGTTTGTGAAGGGTATCAATATGGTAAGGCACATCGTTTTCCATTTGACAAATCTCTTTCTAGATTCAAAGTGCCATTGGAATTGGTCCATTGTGATTTGATGGGGCCAACTATATATTCTTCATTTTTTGGTTTTCATTATATATTGTTGTTTGTGGATGATTATACAAGATTTACTTGGATTTATTTTGTAAGGCACAAGTAAGAAGTTTTCTCCAAGTTTTTAGAGTTTAAAGCTCTTGTTGAAGGAGAGATTAAAAGGAAGATCAAAAGGCTTTGAACATATAATTGTGAATAGTTCACTTCAAATGAGTTTTTCTCATTTTTTAGAGATAATGGAATTAAGTGAGAGCTCACATGTGGACAAACGCCTTAGCAAAATGGTGTGGCTAAGAGGAAGATTAGGCATCTTGTGGAAACTTGCAAGAGTTCACTTCATGCCAAGAATTTACATAAGGCCTTATGGGCATAGGGTATAAAGTATGCCTACCTATGTAATCAACTGTATGTCTCTTAGTCCTACAAACATGAAAACTCCTTATGAGGTTTGGAGAGAAGCCTATCGTCAAGCATTTTCAAGATTTTGGTATTGTTTGTTATGTTCATGTCCATAAGCTCAGAAGAGTAAGTTTGATGTAAAAGCCAAAATGCATTTTTGTTGAATATGATGAAAGAAGAAAGGGCTGGAAATGCATGGATCCCACAACTCACAACTTTATTGTTTCTAGATATGTAGTATTTGATGAAGGTTCTTCATACTATGGTGATAATGGAGTCCTACTTAAGCAAAATAAGTCTAGTAATGTGGAGCTTGAGGTGACAGCCCTGCCTCAATCCTCAAATATAGAAGAGCAAAATTTGTTTGTAATAATAATAATTTTATTTGTAACCTTGTAGCAAAGTTCAACAATGTACGACCTAGAAGAAACATTGTTAAACCAGTCTGGTATAGAGATGAGACTTTGTTAGCACTTATTATTGTTTATTTGCTAATCCAATTGATGACGAAGAACCTTCAAGTTTTGATGAAGCTAATGTTGAGAATAGATTGTTCTGGAAAGTAAGTTATATTCTTTAATTTAATGTAAATACATTTTGATATTAATAAATAAAGAGTTTATTTATATAAACTTTATCTTCTAGCTATTAAAGTTCCTTCTAATAAACCAAGATACATTTGCATAAGGGTTATGCAAAAAGAGATATTTATCTTTGGATGAATCTAAATATTATTCACAGTTATTGAATAAAGCTGGCCACTCTATTCAATAAAGATTGTAATATCTGAATTACCTCCATAGAAAGAATGAGATTCTTTTTAAGGGAATGATGAGTCTCTAAATGATGAATCTCCAATCATTGAAGTAGTAAACTTCAGGTAATGACACTATTAAATGAATTGGAATCAAATGATATATCAAGTTCAAGTTGATACAGTTGCTTTGAGCTTGAACTCACACACATTGCATCTACTAGTGGCAGAACCGAAATCCTGATGGATTACAGACTCGTGTTCATGACCATTGTATTTTTTTATATGCTATGGGTACGACCATTGTGTGACATTGGTCAAGACTCTGTATATTATGATCATAATGGAAGTAAACATCCGAAAACTTTAATTCAAGAAATTGAGTTTGTAGTATTACATCACTTATGGTAATTTTAGGAAGACAAGTGACATATCTGGGCTTAGTGAAATAATGAATTAGCTATTCATCATTTCTAGATAATTTTAAAAAAGTTTTAAAATATTATTTGATCACTTATCCGATAAAATCTGAAACCAAGAGACAAAATTGACATAAAAGGTAAAACAGTAATTTCACCTTATGTCAATGAATGGTTACGAGGGTTCACAAATAATAAGTTTACAAATTGGACAAATCAATGTTCAACATTGATTTCTTATAATTTTAGGAATTACCAAGAGTGCAATCGTGAGTTTTTGGTGAAATTACTTCATGATTAATAAAATTAAATTATCTTAATGAGATTAAAATAATTTCAAATTTATTGGACCTTGAAATTCCTATGTCCTAATGGATTCCCCACCCAGCTTTGAAGAATTCAATCTGCATTAAGTTAAAATAAATTTAAGAAGAGGTTAATTGATAGCATTTTTAGCTAATATCTTTATTAAAACAATAGTTGTTTTAATTTATACAAAGAGTTATTTTAAGACAAATGTTATCCTAAGTATACTTGAAAATGTGAGAAATATTTTGTCAGTAAAGAGACAAAAATAATTCTCATATTAGTTGTCTAATTTAAACAAGTGTTATTTTAATTAGACAATAGAATTTTAAGATAAATGTTTATTTTAATTAAGATAAGTGTTATCTTAATTAAGATATCTTAGTAATTAATTTTGGTTTAACCACTTTAAATTAATATTTGAATTGTTCAAATATTTAATTTGAAGAAGTTAATTAAATTAAAATTAAATCCATATTTAATTAGGAATTTTGGTTATATTATTTTATTAGGATAAAATTAATTTAATTATTTATTTATTCTAATATTATTACAAAGTTTCAATTGCTTAAACTTGTAAGATAACCTCCTCCCCATGTGATAGAGAAGTGAACGCCCAAAAGGGGGAGAATTGATTTTGAAACATTAAAAGAAATTCCCTCCTAATTATCCTAGTGAATAATGGATTATAAATTTGATAACATATATTTACTAAGAGAATAACTAAGTCAAAGGGATTTAATTAAATAAAATTCTTTATTTGAATTTTATATTCAAGCATCACCAATTAGAAATATACACATGTTTTATTCAAGAGTTAAATAAAATATGACTTTATCAAATGAATAATATAATTATTAATTGATAAATTAATTAGATAATTTAATTATCTTTTTTCCTTAGTAGGCGTGAGGAATCCCTAAGTTTTAGGGAATGATATTTTTGAATACAAAGGAATGACCTAGGGTTAGGTTAGTATAAATATAATTTAACCCCTCTTTCCTTGTGTCTAAAAATATTAGAGAGAAAAAACTTTAAGAGTGCCTCAAGTTTTTGAGAGAAAAATTGAGGTTTATTTGAGTGCTTTCATAGGGAATGCTTTCTAATTTACTCTAAAAGTTATCAATTATTTTTTTTCATCTTTTATTTTTTATTCCAATTACTAAACCTATTCACAGTTGGTTTCATGGATTGGTATTTCCCAAAAAATAGGCGATCAGTACGCTTAGTTGGGAAGTATATTATAAGATTAAAGTGACTTCAAGAGATATGTAAAATTCTTATTTACTTTACTTATCTTTCTAGCCGTAGTTATTTTCCTATGTGTTTTGTTTCCACCTGTTTGCAAGTTTGAATGTTTTAAAAAGTTTTAAAACTCATGCTTGTACCATAAACATTTAGGATAAACAACTAGATGCAACAACTAAAAGTATAAAGGAATGGCAGAATGCCATAGATGAAGAGATGAATGCTCTCAAGAAGAATGAAACATGGGTTCTTGTTCCCAAACCCAAGGAGATTCAACCTATTTCATGTAAATGGGTGTATAAGTTCAAGAAGAAATCTAATGGAAGTATTGACAGATTTAATGGCACTCTTAAAGTTGTAGAAGTTCGAAGTGAAGAAAATGTTACAAATATCTTTACGGAATCAGTTTTCAAAGGTCAATTTGAACTACTTTGGTCAAAGCTTGGAGTAGTTTCAAAAATTCACTTTGAGGGGTAGTGCTGAGAAGTTAAAAGTGTATTTTTGAAAGGATAAGTCCTATCAATTGTCTTAAGAGTCTAATAGTCATGCTTAATTACTATTCATATATCTATTGTTTCAATGGGTCCTTTCGTAGTTACCAACAAGTCTTTTAGGAATTACAAACAGTAAATACTAAAGTTACTACCTAGTTCTTGTCAAGGTTAGCTTAATCTAGTTATCTATAGAATTATCCAAAGAGTCTACAAATATGTATCTTATCCTTCGATGTACATAGCAGACCACAAGTAATAATATAGAAGTGTTCTCCAGAATTTCCTTGTCCACATCTTTTGGTTTCTTTTCTTTGTTCTTTTTTATTGTTTATCTTTCACTAGTGTGGATGGAGGTCTTGGGCTAGTGCACTTTAGTTGTACCCAGGGACAAATCCAGAAATCATTTAAATGAGAGCCAAATTGTATGAAAGAAGGGAGTTAGAAAATTTTGGTAGGAACTTAGGAGAAAAAGTATGGACCAACAAAAAAATAATGAAGAAATTTTACTATTTATATAATCACCTATCATTTTTGTTAAATACATTTTTAACAGGAATATTGTTTAAATTTAAAATTATTTAAAATTATTTAATTTTTTTCACTATTAAATCACATTTAATATATTTTGTTAAATATAGATTAATCTCATAAATTATGACTAAGA
>JASKGM010071414.1:0-16023 GCA_034509205.1 Ceratonia siliqua
TTATATTCTGTTTTGCTGACTTGGAAAGGCTTTCTGTTTTCTCTTATATCAAGGTTTATTAAAAGGCAGTAATTTTTTAATACCCAATTCAACCCCCCCTTCTTGGGTATTTGAGGCATATTGTCTAACAAAAGGAAACGCACCTGAAGAGAAACCAGAGTCAAAGGATCGATGAGAGCACAATTTATGCTGGAACGACACTTAAACATATATAGAAAAAAACATAATAATGCTAACAAGTAGCAACTCGATCCAAAAGAAGAAAACATAGGTAAATAAGGCAAAGTAAAAGTAATGAGAGGACATCAAAGAAGAAAAAATACGTAAATAAGGCGCAAACTAAAAGTAATGAGAGGACATAAAAGAAGAAACGTCGTGTTATTAATGGGTAACTAGCATGTAAAAGCAAAGAGAGGAACATAAAATCTTCTGTTGGTCATAAAAAGAAACAAAGAAAAATCTTCAATATTCCATTTTTGGGTTGATACCTCATGTAATTTAAAAGAAATTCTTTACTTCACATGAGGGAATCTGTCACAAATGTGCTATCCAACAAAACGACGGTACATAAATCTTCAATCTTTAACAAACCGGTGTCTTTTTTGCTCTTCATCTTTTATAATTGGCACTTTTCTTCTACAAGCAAGTTTATTTTTTGGGGCACCACTAACATCTATAGGCATAGCCCTTGATCCCTCCCTCTGATTTTTTTTATCATTTTTTCTTTTATATAATAAATTATTGAGTAAATTACTTTCCTATTCCTTAAGGTATGTCTTAATTACAAGACCATTATATTTATTATGAAAATATATACGGACCTTCTTGGATAGCTATTCTTGGGACAAGCATTTTAATTTACTCTTCAATGATATGGATATGAACCGAGATAAGAATTTGATATATCATTTGAGTTATAATTTTCTTTGCAGTGAAATGATGTTGATATCATTGAAGTATTTTTCTAATGTTGATGCAACTATTATGTTTGGAAAACTGTGGGGTGTTTTGAATTGTATTCTTACAAATTTGAAATATCATGTTGAATTCAGAATGTTAAATAGACTGATTGAAGCTGACATGATATGTTGTTGAATATATGTGTATGCCATATGATTTTGAGGGTTATTTGGTTATGATGATTTCTTTTCTTTTCTTTTTAACTCTATTTTTCTTTGAATAGATAATTTTCACGTTTGGAGTAACTGTACGATCATGTTTAGAATTTATTGGTTCCGTTGTAGAGTCCTCCTAACCAAATTAGTTCCTTGAAAACCTTATTTAGATATAAACTGATGTTAGAAAATTCTTAATTTATTTATTTCCTTGGTTCCAAATGAAAAATTCTTTTAGAATGTTTTCTTGAATTTTAATTATTTGCAGTTGTTAAATTTATTTATTGATTTACTCAGTTTTTTTAATTTATTTATTTTCTATTCTTTCAATTTAAAGTTTTTTCAAGGTTTAAGATTCATTTTATTTAAACTACTCGTGGCATAGTTTGTCCCGTTTCTTTACTTATATGATGGATATATGTCGTTACTTCATTAGTGAGCCTAATGCTTGGTCGTGTGGGCTACATTATTTTCAATAGAATATTTTAATGATTTACATTTTATTTTAAAAGATTTAGACATATATATATGCTCTATTATTCACAGGCAAGATCCCTGCTTCCCACAAGATTAGATAATTACATTGAGATATAGCTTTCTAATTTTGATGTTTTTGTATAACTTTATAAACGACTAGACTATAATATAGAATAGTTTTTTATGACATATTTACATTCTTATCTAATTCTTTAAATAGTTTTACATTGATCCTTCAAAATAACATAATAATGCATATCTAGAAAAAACAAAAAATAATTTATTCAATAAGATTTAGATGTCCATCCACAACAATATTTTAAAATACTTACTATACACCTTTAGAATAGTTAAAATATTTTGAAATGGTACTATTATATATTATTACTTAAATTATTATGTCAAACAATATTTAATTGTGTGTATATATATTCAAATTATATTATTTGGATGCCTAAATTATAACTACAAATAGAAAATCAATTGGTTTAAATTTATATTTTATTTTTGTAAAAAAATATATTTATTTTTAATTTAATTTAATTTGGCGACCCCAGTTAGAACACCAAAATTTTATAGAGAAAATTTGAAAAATAAGAAATAAAAAATGCCTCTAGTATTGCTATTTTTGCATTTAATTTTCAAGCAAGAGATAAAATTATGTGATAAAAGAAACTAAATAGAGATGATCATAATTCATAATTCTGGAATATCTAGCTCGTCGCAAATAATTGTAGGATTATTTAACTATAGTAAGGAATAAATTTGTATACTTTAATTTTTAAATGGAAATTTTAACAAAATACACTTAAAAATATTTGAAAAGAGAAAGAATATTTGGCAACATTGAAAGTTTTTTCTTAACAAAATCTCTTTCTGCAGCTCAACAGTTTTTCCTGTGCAACAAATATACAAATATTGAAATAATTTGAATTAGCTGGACTCAAAGAATAAAATAATATCTTTAATTATTTTATTTATATAATTTTATAAAATTAAAACTATTATGAATTGTTTTCAAGAACCACACCCAAAGTCTCTTTGTTTTCTATCTCTGCTGCTGCAATGGCAATAAGGTAAAGGTTGTCATTACCATCCCTCCCAATTGCAGAAAGTACCTGCCCTTTAAATGGACTTTTCATATGACAACCATCCAAGCCAATGAATCTTCTACACCCTGCCAAAAACCCTTTCTTCATGCCTTCAAACGACACATACAATCTTTTGAAAACAGATGGTTCACTTGGAATTGGTCTTTCAACAAGTAATTTTATACAACTTCCTTTGTTATATGCTCGTAGTGTCTCACAATAGTCCCACAGCCTCTTATATTGCTCACTAATTTCACCTAAGATTATTTTCATAGAATCTAAATGAAAAAGTAATGAGAATCTTAATTAATACCACGGCCCTTCCGATTAAGCTTTTGACGTTCGGCCCAATCCAGAAACTCTTCTGTTAGACGTTCTACGTCATTACAAGTCTACAATCATATGCTTCTCTTGTGGAAAATGAAATATTTAATTTCTGTTGTTTTGTCTTATAATAATAGGGTTGGGATACGACTCAAATAATGTGGACAGGGATACAACCGTAGTATAGTGTTGAAATATGACAAAAGATAGACGGGATTTGCAAAGAGGCAACCCCATTTAATAATGAGTAATATAAGAAAGAAAAAGACATTAAAACCCTTATAAGGTAATGTCAAATGTGCCATCCTTTTATCCAAAAAGAAAAATCAAATGAGCCTTCCAAGCTAAATAACCTCATCAACAAATAAAATATTTGAAGAGTTACATTGGCCACTTGACGTCTAACCACTATATCAAACAGCTTGTCATGTTTAACTTGTTTAGCAACATTTTTTATTAGAGTGGTCTTACCCACACCATGTAGCCCATAGACCCCAACCATACCTACTTGAGGATCTTTTGGAACCTCCACAATATTTTTCTTAACCCACTCCCTTGACTCAAGCTTTACAATATCTTCTCGTATGGAAAAAGTGTAGTCTACTCCAATCCTATACAACTCCCCTTCTCTCTTCACTTTATAAGCATTATATGCCATCTTGTCTGTCTTCTTATTTAGTTGATGTCTAAGGAACAAATTGGGAAATGAACATCTGGAGCCTTCAGCCTTGGCACGACGTGGATCTTCACAAAGTCTCTCCGCCACTTCTGTTATCTTGTCCACTTTCTCCAGTCAATTATTCACCACATCAGCTGCAACTACAGTGCCATATCTTTCTTCAATTATTGGTAATCGAATATGGTCTCTCCCATTTTCCAGCTATTCAGTCTCATTTGCTAGCATCTTAAAATTGTCACAGTAGTGTGAGTGTAACAAATAATGCACCTTCCGTCGAATGAGTTCCTGAGTACGATTTAGCACCATTCGTCGAATGAGTTCCTGAGTATGATTTAGCACCTTTCGTCGAATGAGTTCCTATAAATAATTTTAAGTGAGAATTACAAGTAGAGGCATGTGTAATGATTTTATTATTTAAAAACCAAACAAAATAATCAATCTCTGTAATTATTAATCTATAAGTTTTAAAAAAACTTGATTGATAGATCTTATATTCATAATTCTCTCTAATCTTGAAAAGAAAAAAGTTTCCAGAAAATAGATGTTTATTTTAGACTGAAGAAATCATTTTGTTAAGATCTAATATATATATATCTCCAAGCAACATTAACGCTGTGGAAGAGAACGAATCAAAAATAAGAAAGATAACTCATCCCACTAGAACTAGATGCCTTATCTTGGAATAAACTTTTTTTTTTTATTCTCCACAAATTGCTTTTAATGTTAACCGGAAAATTTTGGTCAAAGGAATACAATTCCCTTTATCTATTTTCTCTATATTCTTGAAGGAGATTAAATTATTGTCTTGTAATATGATTTCATTTTTATATTCTTATACATTATGAAATTATTTATAATATTTAAAAGAAAAATAAATTTCATAAGATATTTTGAAATAAAATAACTTTGGAGTATAGGATTAGGTATAGTCCCCTATCCATTGAACTACCTAACTATGTTCTAAAAAAAATTTACGTTTAAACTTTATATTCAAATCTGCGTTTTAAACAAAATTTTGAGTACGTTTATAAAATCATGCTGGGCTTTGACTTAAGAATTAAAAACGGGTCTGGCTCGGTTTTTGTCCACCCAGAGGCATATAAATGAATTTATTAATAAAAAAAAAGAGACTAGGCTTAGATCAATCAACTTTGAGAATAGCCATGCATGCACTATATTCCAGAATATATAGTGTCTTATAAGATCATTTATTATTTTTCTTTAATATCTTAAAAAATTCTAAAGACCCAAAGAAAATAAAATCATACGACATCATACTAGAATACAATACCAAAAAAAAATATTAAAATAAAATTCATGAAGCACCATTTTCTAAAATACAATATCTTTAAAAACATTTAAATGGAATTATTTAAAAAACACAGAAAGATTAGGCATAAATGAATGAACTGTTACAGTAGCCATGCATAAACTTTTATGTAAAGTTATACTTTTAAGATGCCATAGCCAACTTGAAGGTCGATTATCTTGATAAGCATATTTTGATGTTGAAAAGGCAAAAAGCTAAGCTAGGGAATTAACCCAAATGGGTCGCTATAAGTTGTTCAGTTATATAATATATATTTGGTATTATATCATATCGAATTGCAAAGACCGATATATAGTAATACCTCAAAGAGAAAATGGTGGCTAAGTGTTAACAGGAGCTAAAGAAAAAGTTACAACGACGGCAGCAAAGGCAACAACAACAGCCACAACCACAACCAAAGCCACAATTACAGTCACAGCCAAAGCCACAATTACAGTCACAGCCAAAGCCACAACTACAGTCACAGCCACAGCTACAACCAAAGCCACAGCCACCTGAAGTGAATCTCCTACAAGTCCATCAAGAAATATTGAAGGATGCAGATTCACCGATTGATAATTTTCCCAAGGAAAATATGTATGATCTGCTCTATGCGGGGGTGTTCTTAAACCACAAAACTATGGCAAGTCCAATATCTTTCAGTTTCAAAAGTTCTTATCTTCTTGTCCACACTTTCTTTAGTAATTTCGAATAAGTTCAAAACACTAATACAGATGTGGAATAGGACATGAATACTGCGATATGACAAAATTTGAAGTGTTTATGTGTCATATGAAGTGTTGTATCATGTCGAGTGTGCAACCTGTGCTAGACACGGACACAACACTTTTTCTTGAATGATTAATTAGTGAGCTAAAATTTACACTTTAAGATTTCAAAATGAAATTTAACAAGTTCAGATTGGATCATGAGCCTAGTTAAAAACTTCTATCTTTATATATTATTAAAAAAAACTTTACTCAAGTGTTTTCAGAGAAATCATATTTTAAATTGATGCCTTATAATTAAAATTTAAGGACTGTTTAACATGTATGAGAGAAAAGCATAAGTTTTTATTCTCTCTCTGATAATGTTATCTAAAACTTTGATACTAAGTGTTAGAATAAGAGTAAATTTGTGAGGGAAGTTCCAACCCACCCCAATAATAAACCTGGAGTAAATTTAAGACTCAACAGAAATAAATTTGGAAAGAAGGAAAGACGAGGATTATATTATATGAGCAAACCCAAACAAGATAAATATTCAAAATTGTTTTCATTTATTATTATGTGCAGAAATTTTGGCTGAACAAGAGGTCCAATAGCAACTGCTTCATGTTGTATGCAAAGTCACTTTCAATCTGCTGGGGAGATACCCCAAAATATTGGAGATGGGTACCTCTGGAAGAAGAAAGGTACACGTGTGGCACATTTAATTAATAGTTCAAAATTGATTCTAATCTTCTTGTTAGAGTAAATTATTATTATTATTATTTTGCCATCAAATATAACATTCTAACACCATATTTTAAAATAGTATCTTATGATATTTACTTTCTATTTTAATGTCTCATAATGAAGAAAAGTGAAATCTCATAAGAAATCGTTTTGAAACACTGTCTCTTAATACTTGAGTAGAATTATCTCTATAGTGGAAGCTTTCAATTATAAAATACCCCTTAGTCCCATGTTACAAAATATTAACACAAACATAGACATGAGATACAGACACCCCAACATGACAAAATTTGAGTTGTTTGGATTTATTTTAAAGAACTACATTGTGTCTAACACAAGTTTGGCCCATGTTAAATACAGACAGCTTTTTTTAAAGTATTTGAGGTTCATCGTTCCGATATGTAGTCCTAAAGTTGAAGTATCTTACACAATTCAAGCACACTAATCTCAAAGTATTTGTGCTTCGTAGTTCTCCATGTGTAGTCAGCACAATAATCTTACACAATTATAGTACTAATCGGAGCAAGTTCTGATGTAGCAGTGGTACACAAATTGAGGTGGCTGAACTAATAGCTGTGTGTCGGCTAGATGTGAGTGGAAGATTTGACACAAGAAAGCTTACACCAGGAGTTCAATATGAAGTTTCATTTGTTGTAATGTTGACTGATAAATCTCAAGGGTGGGACGCTCCAGTGAATGTTAAGCTTCTTCTTCCAGGAGGAAAGAAACAGTGGCACCAGGTATATTTGATGGAGAAGGTAAGAATGAGATGGATAGAGATTTCAGCGGGCCAGTTTTTTTCATCAACACAAGTTGGGGAGATCGAATTCTCAATGTATAAACATGTTGGGGTTTGGAAGAATGGGCTTGTCGTCAAAGGAGTTTCCATCAAGCAAAATCCAAACTAGCAACTTTCTCTGTGATGCAAAGAGTAATCTTATTGCCAATGAGTTTAATTATAGCTCACGTGGCACTAGACTCACTCTTTAAAATTAGTCAATTTGATATTATAGGTTTAATTTTTATTTCATGTTCCGTATTTTCCATTCCCTAGATCATGGATTTCTTACGTAATAATAATAATAAAAAAGAGTAACTTTATTCCCTCGTAGGGATAAAAAAGCAAAATTGTAGGATACATGTCAAGAAGAAATGCATCAAATTGGAGAATATGAGAGGCTATAGTTTAGTACATGATCCAATTTAGATGTCCTTATACAATACGGAGAAGTTTATAGCATGTTGGGGTGATAAATTGATAATCAAATTTAGCCTTTAGGTTCTGAATAAGCAACGGTACGTACTTGAAATTTGATATTCATATATTATATATAATAGTTGAAATCATGTAAATAATTATATATAAAATATGTTGCATTACTTATTTTTATGTTAAATTAGTGTTTTTCAATTTTTATACATTATTTAAAATAATAAATAATTATAAAAATTAAAAATAATCTTACAAATATTTTAAAATTTAAATATCAAGTATTTTGAATATCATTTACTCAATATTCATTATTTATTATTCAATATTCATTAGCCCTAGTTTTTGTGAGTTTTTATTTTAGTACCTTGGAGTACTTTAAATGTGGGTATAAGAATAATAAAATTTTATTGAATTTAGATAAAATTTAATAGTTAATATATATTTCAAATTTGGATAATTAAAAAATGACCAAAGAAATGTCCATTGACTACTGACTTGCGATAAATTGCGTCACGTGTTATCATATATATCAATTACACTTTCACGTTTGAGAGTTGATAAGTTCAAACAAATCATGTAATTAATTTACTCTTTTTTTTCTTTTCTAATAATTTTTTTATAAAGAAATGATAATAATTTGGTTTTAGTTCATGCTCTAGGGGATTGAATCACGGTAGAGGAATTGAAATTTGACCTTTTCTTTTATTAAAAGAAAAAGGTAGAGACTTATCACCAATATACTGAACAGGTAACAAATATTTTGATGTCCAAATAATTAGTATCAAAATACTAAGTAGTCCATATTTATAATTTGATATTTCTGGTCATGTATACGAGAACATACAAAAGTAGAAACTTTGGCATATTACTTTTCTCTAGGCAAGTTTTGTTCCAAAAAAATAATAAGGTAATTTTATTTAAATGCCTACAACATAATATATGTTAGGATGGTATCTCATAAAATTTATTCTGATCTCTGCTACCTCAAATAAATTTATAATAGTCCCTTATATACGACACAAAAAAAAAAATCTTATATAACTTTTCTATAAAATGATGTTGTTAAAGCCACACAAAAAAAAAAAAAAATTGAAGTTATTTCTAATTACCTTCTACCTCTAGGTACTTTGTGTTTACACGAAAGCTAGAAGTAGTTATAAAAAAGCGAACTCTTTTAAATATTCTAAGATAAAGAAGAAAAAAATCTTCAAGCAAGAAACTGTAAAATAAAGAACCCTGAGCTGAAGCTTTGGTTTTGGTTGTCTCAAACTTCAAGCAATGTTTTTTTTTTCCCTCTATTCATTTTTAAAGTAAATGGTTCCTTGCTTAGTTGAAAGCTAGGAAGCAAGGACACACTGTTTTGCTGCCGTGTCCTATATATTGCGATATCGGAGACAGCCACGACTGATGGAGATCCTATTCATGCCATCAATGGAAAACCACGAAGGGCCCAATATAAGCATGCAATAAGGGGCATAATGCAATGGGAAGTGGGCATTGAGGCCTCTGCCACCATGTGCAAGCACACACCAACAACTACTAAGAAGTCAAGAAATTACCTCTTTGAGCCAGTAGAGAGGTTTTGGGACCAGTTTGTTGAGGAGTATTAGCATCTCTGTAACTGTTGATTCTCAGCAAATAGAAAATCATGAGATGTAGAACGGTTACCACAAATCATGCACAAGAAAGGGAGCTGCTTAAAATCTGGGATTTAATTTTTTGTATTTGAATTTCAAATGTATACGTTACATTAGATACTCCAATTGTATTATATATACAACAGTTGTACTCACAACATTTTAACAGAGAAATATACCATTCTTTTTACATCTCCTGTTTCTATATGGTATCAGATTAAGCCATCAACCAACGTCATTCACTTGCAAATCTTTTTTTTCCTTCCTCGTGTCTGCTACTCAACCCAGTCAACTACCCCTCTTCAACCCCATTACTTCCCTACATCTCACTAAGCTTAGCTGTACCAACTATCCCACTTGGAAGGCTACCATGCTTCCCTACTTGAAGGGACAAAAAGTCCTCGGTTATCTTGACAGTTCTCTCAAACAACCATCAAATCAAATTATAGATGATAACGGCATCGAATCTCCCAATCCTCTGTTTGATATTTGGGAAACTCAGGACAACTTAATTCTTAGTTGTCTTAATGCCTCACTTTCTAATGAAGTCCTTCCACAGGTTGCTCCTTGTACTACTTCTCGTGAAGTATGGCTTGCTCTCACCTCTTCTTTTGCTTCTCAGTCAAGAGCACAAGTCATTTAGCTGCGGACTCAACTCTCGACAGCCCGCAAAACCAACCAGACAGTAAGTGAATGCTTCACGCACATTAAACGTCTTGCCGACACCCTTGCCATTGCTGGACAACCATTACACAATAACGACCTCATCATCTATCTTCTTGCTGGTTTGGGACCCGAATATGACTCTCTTGTCACCACAATTTCTGCCCGCACTGAGTCCCTTACAATTAAGGAGGTATACTCGATGTTACTTACCTGTGAAGCCTGAATTACTTATCATTCCCACCCTTCTCCTATCTAAAATGCCTCAGCCAATATAGCTACACGGCAACCAAACTCATTTGGGACTCGCGAATGTCACAATTCTGGCAGAGGCCGGGGTTCTAGCCGCTCCACTCACGACTCTAGTCTAGGTAACTCCTCATCCAGAAACTCTGATTTATGGTGCCAATTATGTGAAAAAACTGGTTATACTGCTTCTAGATGTTATAAACGTTATTACCCTCATTTTTTGCCTCCACCACCACACCGTTCACATACCCAAGCCAATCTCTCCATCAACAAAACTTCGCAGCCAATAAATCACAATTGGCATGTTGACTCTGGACCATGCATCATCTGACAAACCAACCCAACAATCTCAATGTTCATGGAGACGATTATGTTGGCACTGATCAAGTTGGGGATGGTTCAGGTTTGTACATAACTCACACTGGCACTACTTCCTTATCCACCCCTTCAGAATCTTTCGTCCTTGATAAAATTCTTGTTGCTTCACAAATCACAAAAAATATTATTTTTGTTCACCAATTTACTCGAGATAACCATGTTTATTTTGAGTTTCATGATAATTTTTTTCTCATTAAGGACTACTCGGGCAACGTCCTACATAGGGGTCACAACAAAGATGGGTTGTATTGTTTCTCTCAACCTATTCAACAAGTTGTCCCTTCTGCCTTCGTCAGTACTCATGTGTCTATCTCTAATTGGCATCGACGACTAGGCCATGCTTCTTTTCACATTGTCAATCATGTGCTGAATTCCAATAAACTATATGTTGAAGTTAATAAACGGCAATCCATTTGCCCTGAATGTGAGATGGCCAAGAGCCACAATTTACCTTTCTCAAATTCTCTTAATCATGCTTCTCAGCCTTTAGAACTTATTTTTTCTTATGTATGGGGACCCAGTTCTGTTACTTCCACTTATAATTCACGTTACTCTGTTTGTTTCTTGGTTGATTGCACAAAATTCCTTTGGCTTTTTCCAAAACTAAAGCAGAAGTTGAAACTGTCTTTCATCAATTTCAAACATACATTGAACGACACTTTAATGTTAAGATTAAAGCTATTCAAACATATTGGGGGTGAATTTCGGCACCTAAACCATTACTTTAAAACTTGTGGCATTAACCATCGCATTGCATGCCCATACACTTATGAACAAATGGGTTCGATTGAAAGGCGTCACCGTCAAATTGTTGAAATGGGACTTGCTTTATTGGCTCACTCAAACCTTCCTCAATCATATTGGGAAGATGCGTTTCAAACGGCTACATACATCATTAATCGTTTGCTTACCAAAATTCTAAATAATCAATCTCCTTTTGAAAAGGCTTACCACAAAAAACCAAATTACAATTTTATGCGTGTTTTTGGATGTGCTTGTTAGCCCAATCTCCGACCTTACAATCGCCATAAAATCGATTTTCGTTCAAAAACATGTATTTTTTTGGGCATAGTCTCTCACATCAGGGTTACAAATGCCTTGACTTATCAACAGGAAAAATCTATGTCTCTAGGCATGTGGTCTTCAATGAGTCATCCTTCCCTTATCAAAAATTAGAGAACACTTCACGTAATTCACCTCAATCCGAAACTGCCTTTCTTCCATTTGGTTGGAATTCTACACGACCACACACTCTAACTCTTACTGCAGGTGTTGAACCTTCTCAACCTACACCTACTCCACTTGCCTTTGATCATGTGCCACGTGAATCTCCACTAACCTTACAACCCTCAGGTAATGCATATACTCCAAACTCGCATGCTGTATCAACATTTGCGGTTGCTGAACCTCCAGCCCACTAAGTCATCCTGCCAAACCAAATTGATCACTTTACTGCTACTCAACGCATGCTTACTAGATCACAAACCAATAGCCTCAAGCCACGACTACCATGTGTTGGCTATGTCAAATATCCTCTTCCACAAGTTCTACTTGTTGAGGCATAGTCATGTCACAAAGAGCCAAGCAGCTTCACGGAAGCCAATAAACATTCACACTGGCGTCAGGCCATGCTCTCTGAGTTTAATGCCTTACTTCACAATGGAACTTGGGATCTCGTTCCACCCCGGCCAGAACACAACCTTGTATGCAACAAATGGGTATATCGAATTAAAAGAAAAGCAGATGGTAGCATTGACCGATTCAAAGCACGTCTTGTTACAAAGGGATTTCACCAATAAGAAGGGGTTGATTTTGCTGAGACTTTTAGTCCAGTGGTTAAATCTACCATAATCGAACTTGTCATTTCTCTTGCAGTTTCCAATAATTGGCCACTCTGCTAATCAGATATTCAAAATGCCTTTCTTCATGGATTTCTTCAAGAAAATGTTTATATGCAACAACCACAAGGCTTTATTCGTCCTGATTATCCTCACCATGTTTGCAAATTAAAGAAGAGTCTCTATGGTCTTCAACAAGCCCCAAGAGAGCTTGGTTCTCTTGCCTCACAGATCAACTGCTTAAACTTGCCTTTGAAGGATCACAAGCTGACACTTCACTCTACACCTTTCATCGAGACACTGTCCACTTAATTTTACTCATTTATATGGATGATATAATTGTTACAAGATCCAACAGAAGGGTCATTGATCAATTCATTGGAACATTCTTAAACATTTTTCCAGTCAAGGATCTCGGCCACTATCTTTTTTTCTTGGTGTAGAAGCTTTATGCCATGGTGACAACCTGTTCTTAACACAATAGAAATATGTTGGTGATCTGCTCTGCAAAGTTAATATAAGCAATCTTAAACCATGTGCAATGCCTATGGCAACCATCTACCGTCTTTCAAAATTTGAAGGGGACGACTTCCATGATCCCCAACTTTACCGCAGCACAGTTGGAGCTCTTCATTACCTTGGCTTCACACGACCTGATATAGCTTTCAGTGTTCATCATGTAAGCAAGTTCATGCATCAACCAAAGGAGCCAAATTGGCAAGCAGTCAAATGAATTCTTCGTTACCTAAAGCATACCATCTCATTCGGCCTTCATTTCTCAAGACAATTTAATCATACTCTTCATGGATTTAGTGATGCCGACTAGGCAAGCGATACAGATGACCCCAGAAGTGTAGGTGCCTACTGTGTTTTTCATGGAAAGAATTTAATTTCCTGGAGCTGTAAACAATAGCAAACCATAGCACGGAGTAGCACAGAATCGGAGCATAAATCTCTCTCCAACACAGCTACAGAAATTCAATGGATTCAATCACTTTTACATGATTTACATGTTTTTCTACCTAGTTCTCCCAAACTATGGTGCGATAATATTAGTGCTACTTATCCTTATCCAATTCGGTCTTCCATGCCCGCACTAAGCACATTGAAATTGACTTTCATTATGTGCGTGATCAGGTTCTTAAAAAGAAGCTTCAAGTCTTGTTCTTATCGTCCAAAGACCAACTTGCCGATCTTCTCACCAATCCGTTAAATGCCCCTAGATTTACTCTCTTACGTGCCAATCTTCAACTGCAAGAATTGCCGTTTCGATTGCGGGGGGATATTAGCGTCTCTGTAACTGCTAATTCTCAGTAAATAGAAAATCATGAGATGTAGAACGGTTACCACAAATCATGCACAAGAAAGGGAGCTGCTTAAAATCTGGGATTTAATTTTTTGTATTTGAATTTCAAATGTATACGTTACATTAGATACTCCAATTGTATTATATATACAACAGCTGTACTCACAACATTTTAACAGAGAAATATACCATTCTTTTTACATCTCATGTTTCTATACAATTGTTCTAATTGTTATTTAGAAAGGGAGATTTGAGTATTTCCCCCTAAAGTTTGGCCCCCTCCCCCTAATTCAGTTGGTTTCACATTAGAATTATGGTTGGCCTAAGCTTCTACAGTTATTTAGAGTCTAGTAGATTCATTATTTCCACCTTGATTATCTTTCTTGTTTGCTTGTTTTCCATGAAGCTTCCAGCGGTGATCTTTGGTGTGGTTTGTTCTCTTGCAAAATCACACCATAAGTTGTTTCTTTTTGAATTTTTAAAGGATTCCTGTCCATTGGCTACGAGGGCTAAAGCTTCGATTAGAGAGGTTAGGAACCAATCATCATAACTTTCTTGCAATTGGCTTCTCTACATACCTCAGCAAATATTTTTGTACTTACTGGAGGAGGTTTAATTCCTTGGAGATGACCACGAACCTCATTCAATTCAGAATTTAACCCTACCAAAAAATCATAGATCCTCTTTTTTTCAACTTGTTTCTTATGTTTGGCAGCATTAGTGGGGCATGACCAGTCAATTCGTAAAAGAAGATCAATCTCCTACCACATGTTAGTCAAAGCACTAAAATATTGGGTAATATTTAATCCCCTTGCTTTAATTCTCTAGAAGGGTTTCTTAGAGAAAACAACTGATCAGAGTTTTCTGAATCAGAAAAAGCCAAAGTCAAAGCACCCCACAACTCTTTAGTAGTAAATCAGTGTAAATATGACTCCTTAATATGTTCTTCCATGGAATTCACAATTCACGTCATTACCATAGAATTCTTGGCATCCCAGGTGGCATACTTGGGGTCAGTAGTGTCTAGTTGTTGTAGAGATCCATCTAGATAACCAAGACTATCCCTTTCTCTAATTGCCATCAAGGCAGATCGTGATCACTGGAGAAAATCTTGATGGTTGAGTTTTGTAGTTGTTATTCAGAGAGAAAAGTTTTCAGTTAGAGTGGAGAGACTAGGAAAACTTGCAGTGGGTGAACTTGTAGGGACAGGTTGGGAAATTTCAGAGGAGACCTCTGAACCAACACTCCTGCGTTCACCACTCAAGGTTTCTCCTTCCATGTTCTCTTTGTCTCTACCAACTAGGCTCTGATACCATGAAACCAGTAAGGAGACAAAGAGGGAGAGAGAACACTGCGAGAGAAAGAGATATGAGAAAAAATATAGTACATTTCCTTCAATCATTTATAGAGACTGTACAAGAATATATATGTAAGAAACCATCATCCTAATTATGGAAATAAATCGGCTACCAAAGAAATTACCTAAAGAAATCAAATAGGAGAGAATCAAGAAGATTCAATCCTATTTACAACAATTTACAGCTAGAATAAATCCACCATTAATTTCCCTAGAAATGCTCTTAATTGCCGAGATACTATTTTCCTTAGTCAAATAAGGAAAAATATCTCAACAATATCCTTAAAATAAGAAGAGATGATATTTTTATCATATATATATATATATATATATATATATATGTAGTTTATTAATTTTTGAATAACTTTATATAGATTGAAATTGAATTCTTTTTGTATTATTTGATAAGGCTTGATGCCCACATTTGAACAAGTTATGCCTTATGCAGATTATAGAATCTGTGCAGGCATTTGTATGCAAATTTCAGGGAAAAGAGATACAAAGGTCAAGCTCTCAAAGAAAAATTGTGGGAAGCAGCCACTTCATGCACGGAGAGGGATTTCCAAAATGTTAGGGATGAGTTAAAAATGTTAGACAAAAATGCATTTAGTTACTTGGCTGGAGTGGATACTTCTATGTGGTGTAGGGCTTTTTTCCATCCTAGGGCAAAGTGTGATCTCTAGTAAAGAATCTAAATGAAAGTTTTCAATTCCTATAAATTAGATGCGAGAGACAAGCCTCTTGTTACTATGATGGAGATGATAAGGATAACGGTGATGAAGAGGTTACAATTGAAAAGGGATGGCATGAAAGATTATAAGGGTGATATTTGTCCTAAAATTCAAGTGAAATGTGAAAAGGCTAAAAAGGAGTCATTTTTGTGCACGTCAACTTATGCAGGAGAAGGTTTCTATCAAGTTTCATGCAAGG
>JASKGM010071446.1:7670-19985 GCA_034509205.1 Ceratonia siliqua
CAAAATAAATATATAAAAACAACATTAAATTTACCAAAATTATTTTTAACTAATTTTAACTCCAAATTAATATATAAAGATAACATGAAAGTTAAAAAAACTTGTTTTTGCCTAAATTTATACAAAATAATAGGTAAAAATATTATTAAATTTACTAAAAGATAATATTATTTTACCATTATTTAATTAAAAAAGTGACATTATTTTACCAAAATAGGACATATGTTGCATAATATTTGAACAATAATACTCATGAAATTCAATGAAGAATATACACACTTTCATCTCAAAATAAAATTGATGAACTACTATCAACATAAAAACTACCATTCATAAAATATCACCAACATAATATGTATAATTGTTAAAGTATGTCAACATTGTTAGAATATAGGTGCATATTGTTCATGTAGTTGGTTTATTATTATTTTATAGAAATATCTTCTAACTGTGGTAAAGGTCTTTATACTTTTATATTGTAAACTTATCTCTGTAAAGTAGCTTTGACTGTATCAATACAGAGTGAGTTTCTCTCTGCTCTTTCCTTCTCTGGTTTTCTCTCGTGCTCACTATTTTTCTATTATGGTATTAAAGCATTAAAGCTTGGTAGTGACAATGTTTTCTTCCTCCTCTGAAAATCAAAGCATTCTCGTCTAGGTGAACACTCAATCTGTCAATCCCTCTACTTCTTCACTTCCTTCTTTGACTACTCCATTTCTTTCGTCTCTTACCCACACTCTGAATATCAAGTTGGATGAAGGGAATTACATGCTATGGAAAAATCAATCGTTGAATGTAATATATGCCAATGGGTTAGAGGATTACATAGAATCTGACTCACAGCCACCATTAAAATTCCTGGATGAGGCCATGACCACCCCAAACCCAAAATATAAACAGTGGCATCGTACAAATCGCTTGGTAATGAGTTAGATCTATGCATCCATAGCTCCAGAACCAATGGGTCATATAGTTGGCCTATCTACTGCAAAAGAAATCTGGGAAGCTTTCTAAAGACGATATAGATCAACTTCAATAGCGAGAGTCATGAGTCTTTGTACTTAGTTGCACCAACTATGTAAAGGAGGAAAATCTGTATTTTAGTACCTTGCTCCACTCAAATCCCTTACTAATCAACTTGCTACAGTAGGAGAACCAGTTTCATACAAAGACCATTTGGGTTATCTGCTTGAAGGGCCTTCCAGTTAAATATGATCCGCTTATTACTACAGTCTATAATAGTGCAAATCAGCCATCTCTAGAAGACATTCAAAGCTTGCTCCTCTAGTTTGAGATAAGACTTGAAAAAAGACAAATTGCTTAAACACTTCTTCCCCAAGCTCAACTCAGCTTGAGCAATCATAATCTCAATTCAGGCAAATGGGTTAATTCCAACAAATCTCAAAATCTCTCCAGTGTGGCACCGTCGACACAAAGCCATCCAGTAACCCTAATCCATTCCCTTTCAACCTGTCTCCAGGCATTCTGAGCAACCCGACTTAACAAGGGTCCAAAACCAACTGTAACAAGTCCAAGCCCAAATGCCAAATTAGCTTAAAATTGGGCCACACAACTGCAGTATGCTATCATAGACTTAATCCTCAGTATTAACCACAAATTTACCTTTCTTCCTCTCAATACACTAATAGCTTAAAGTCCACTTACTCACTAGCAAATAATCCTAATCTGCAAGCTCATCATCTACCTCAACATATAGTTCAGAATTAGGACTTACTGATTATAACCCTTCTACTGAAACTGGATTTTAGATAGTGGAGCAAGTCATCACTTTACTCTTTCAACCCAGAATTTGAACTCTGTAATTCCCTATCAAAGTAACACTTCTGTCCAAATTGCAAATGGTAAATCTCTAAAAATTTCTCTTGTGGGCACTAAGTTTCTTGCCACTTCAGATAAACCTTTGATTCTCACTCATTTATTAATTACACCGCAATTGTCAAATAGGCTAATTAGCACTTCTAAATCGTGTCAAGACAACAATTCTTATGTGGAATTTCATTCTGACTATTTCTTGTTAAGGATCTGAAGTCTCACAAAATTCTCTTTACTGGCAACACTAAAAATGTCCTCTATATCAGAAACTCTTACCCTTCAAGAGCAACATGCCCAACCTGTACAACTCAACTTGTTCTCTTTCAACAGTGTAGACTCATTCTGACAATGATCATGCTGCAATATCTATTTCAAAGAATTTTGATGTATTTAGACTCTAGCATGCCAGACTAAGACACCCAAGCAAAGAAGTTATATCCTAAATCTTACATCAATGTACTTGTATTAATGATGATGATATCAACTTTTGTCAAACGTGTCGATTGTTTAAACATCATCGCCTTCCCTTTAAATTTTCTAAATTAAATCATTTGGACCTATGGGAACTCTCACCAGTTAAAGCAATATCTGGTGTTAATTATTTTATACTCATTGTAGATGATTATTCCCGATACCTTTAGATTTACTTTCTAAACACAAAAAGTCAGGCCACTTAAGTGTTTCTCAAATTTCATCACATTATTTCCACACTATATCACACAAAGATTAAAATTGTCCGATCTGATTGGGGTGGGGAATTTCATTCACTGCATCCCATTCTAGATAAACTAGGTATCTACCATTAAATTTCTTGTCCATACACTACCCAACAAAATGGAAAAGTTGAAAGTCAAAACCAACAAGTAGTTGAAGTTGGTATGGCTATTCTATTGCACTCATTCATGCCTAAAGCTTATTGGCCTTATACTTTTCATGTAGCAATGTTCCTAATAAATCAACTTTCCTCCAAGCTCTTTAACCAAAGGACATCATTTAAACTCATTCATAACAAAACACTCACCTACATTACACTGTGTATTTTTTATTCTCTCCTGAAACCTTGCAACCATCATAAAATTGAGTACAAATATAAAAAGTTTTTTTCTGGGTTACATTGCACATTACAAAGGTTATCTTTGCTTAAACCCAAAAACTCACCAGGTCTACATCTCAGGTGACATCCTATTCAATGAAACTGAATTTCCCTTTCATTCTAACAATGTTTCACTCTCACACGAAAACCAACCCTTCAAACTAATTGTCACAGGACCATTTCTTCCAATACACGTTTATCCTGAAACTCACCACCCTTCTGAGCAATCAAATGAAAACATTATGGACAATGATCAAGAAGATAAAAAATTGAAATAAAGAAAGAAAAACAAAAGATTATGTGGCCGGGAAGATAAATGTGGTTATCATTCCTTTATCCTTATGTCAAATATAGATACTTCTTAATTGTCTGAGTCAAGTTTGAAAAAAAAAATAGCTTTTTCATTATGCCTTAGCCAATATAGAAAATGACAATTGTATTAGATACCTACAGGAAAATTTTTAGTTCAATCATATTTTTCCATCCTCACCCAGCACCTCTCACAAAATAGAAAAGAAAATTAGTATTAGGATAGTGCATATAACTGGGCACTATCATAATACAAACTATTAAATTTATTAATAAGAATATTCTAATTTCCATAAATCCCTTGACACTAATATGAAGTAAATTATTTTATATCACTCAACTGACCAGATTCATGAATGGACCAAAGTTGGTAAATCTCTAGGTAGGTTGGTTCAAATTACAAAGTAAATATATGCTTGAGCTGAGCTTGAAACACACTCTTATTAGTGGCTTATGAGCATATACTTAGTGATTAGACTTCTCAAGATCGTTAACATCAAAATCACATTGGTACACCAATAATTGATACATCAAAAGCAAGCAATTGTTATCATCATTCAATAAAAACTACATGTTTTACGTCAGTACCATAGCTTTACAAGGTAAGAATACATCTAAAATACAAGCATTAGAATCTATTGGCATCTAAGAGAGAATTCTTGTAGTCTCAAACTACTCTATTTTCCCTGCAACAAAACAGGACATAGCATTGAGTTTAGCTATGAAAGTTCTCTGATTTAATATTGCCATTATATTTTGCACATAATTTGGAAAAAATTTCTCATCTCCATACACAAAATGGACTTGAATTTAACGAGAAACATAAGTTAGAGCTTTAGCAGGTCAAGTTGAATCATCACAATGACTTCCCAAATCAAAGAAAACAATCAAAGAAAAATATATTGCAATCAAACTCAATCCCCAAATCTCAATCAGTCAACTCTCATTGAGTTTGAGAGTTAGGGAAATAGTGAAAACCAAACTCAGATGAAGGGCAAGAACCAAACAGATTTAGATTTAGGGAAATAACTAACAAACCAAACCGGGATGTTGAAGAGGAACGAAAGAACACGTTACCTAGGTTTCAAGGTGAAGAAGAAGAAGTCTCTGCAATATGAGCTTTGGTGACAATGAGAGCGTTGACGACGGTGGGAGGAGCTAGGGCACGATGAGAAAGGAGGTAGGTTTAAGGTCATTGGACATGTGATAAAATATATTTTGGCTCAGGGGATATATTAGGGATAAATAAATTAAGTATTATATAGGGTTCTTATCAGTCATTATCTTACCCCTTGTCACAACGTGACGGCCGGGAAAAATAACACCATCGTGACCTTAAAGCGACAAGAGGGAAAAAAACAAAGATAAAAATTGGAGTCACCACCAATTAATTATAAGGATAATTGAGATCCTTTTAAAAAACCAAAAACTGGCCTTTGGAATCAGATGATAGGTTTGGGAGTCTAATTACGTGTGAGGAAGGTGTTAGGGACCCCACAACGTCCATCCCTAATGATGGTTACCCTAAATCGCTTGTGCTTAAAATTATTATTGTTTGAATTATCCTTTTTATTATTGTGATTTAAAGAAAAAATAAAGAAGTGAGAAAATTGAACATGTCTTACTGTGTAAGTGCCTACGTACCCTTAAGGGATCAAGGTCCACGTAGTTCGAAGGTAATTAATTTAGAATTTGTCTATGAGTGATTAAGATAATATGGGAACGTGAGTTTTCACATAAGGTCCAACAAAATGAGAGATTAATTCTCTACATAATGTTTGAGAAAATAAAGACAATATGAGAATATAAGATTCCACATGAAGCTTAAATAGAATGGAAGAGTATTTCCCCACATAATGATCAAAATAGTGAAGACAGTATGGGAAATGAAATTTCACATAAAGCTTCATCAGAATGGGAGAATATTTCCTCATATAATGTTTGAGAGGATTTAAGGAATTACAAACGTCTTAAAGTTCTGGTACAAACTGAATTTTGCAATGTCTGGGGTCAAATTAGCATTTTCAAAAGTATTAGGGTCAAATTATAATTTTTGAAAGTATTGAGGATTGAAATTCACATTTATGAAAACATTGGGATCGAAGTTCAAATTTATGAACCGACTTATAAAAATTGAACCCTTACTTTAATTAAGCCTTTTAAAATCCCTTTTTTGACTAACTTGGTTGATAAAAAAAATTGGAGGTTTACTTTTAAAATTAATTCCATGGGACTTGAACCATTTTGGAAACAAATCAACTAGGCCTTAAAGCCTTACATTAATTCTATTAGGCCCTTGAAGCCCTTTTTGAGAAAATTTATAATTAATGGCATTCAACCCTAATGAACCTAATCCCAGAATATTACCCAAGTAGCAAAATGATGGTCTTGGTTCCCAAAATATGCACTGACACCCTCAAAGCAACCTCAAACATAAAACTGATCTTTAGCTAGTAGGGAGTGTCAGTTCAGAATTAATTTCAAGTTAGAATACGGCATAACCAGATAACCCAGAAATAACATCACAAACTGATTGAACACAACATTAGAACTAAACTTAAGCAAAACCATACGGAATAACATGACAAGCTAGAATTAATACCATGAAAGGCTAACTAACCATATTAAAGGGACCTATTTCATAAAAAACAATGAGGTCCAACCTGGTAGTCTAAAACTGACCACCAAGCACAGCTTAATAATCCAACGTTTATGTCATTCAAGAACAATACTAAGATAATGACTTAACATGGATTCATACCAAACACGATTAGCATGCTAATTCAAAACCAATAATGCTAAGAGTAACCTGAACATGATAACATAATTAATACCCTCTCAAATACCAGGCATAGATCAGAACATTTCTAAGCCAAAAATGGAATCAGAATTTGTTACCTCACAACAATTCAGAGTTAGATTTAATACTACCATCCGTAAACATAATAATGAAATCCACTCAACTGATATTTCAGAGGGTAAGTCATTCAAAAATGAAATAATTACAAATTCAAATCCATGAAGTATCAAATTTGGCCAACCAAACCGAGAAGAAGGTGCCTAAGCAAACAAAATGGAAATGGGGTTTATGCCAAAATGAATTAATCTCCATCAAACCACAAATTACATAACCCCTCAGAAATAGACAACAAGAAATAGGTTAATCCAATATTAATCCAATTCCTAACTTCCAAAGATTGTATAACATCAAATTTGCACATTAAATACTAGATGACAGAGATGATGGATTACCCAGAAACAAGCTCAAAATCCCAACAGAAATCACCAAAATGATGATGCAACTCTTTCGTTTGCTGGCTCTCGGTTTCCTCCATCGTTTTGCTTGATTTTTCTTCAAGGAAGACCCTCTTGATTCTTGGTCTTCTCCTCTTCAAAGCCCTCTGTTTGCTTCCAGAAATTCACCCTTCTGTTTCGTGGTTTCTACCCATTCCTTTCTCGGCGATCTCGGTGATTTTCTGCCTCTCGGATTCTCATTTCTTCCACTCTCTTCGTTCTCCTCTTCTGAAGTTCACCCCGGTCCTTTCTTATAGTCAGGTGAACTCGTCTCTTTCTACTTCCTTTTCTCGATGGTGTGAAACAGAGAAGTGATTTGAGGGAAGTGGGTCGTGCCATGATAAGGGGTGTGGTTTGCAGAGATTTAATGGAGATTGAGGTGCTGTGTGGGTAACTGGGCCGGTGAGATTAGGTGGAACTGGGTTGTGCAGAGAGGAATGGCCGAGAGGTTGATAAAGATCAGGGTGTGAGGTTTGCATGAAGAGTGATTTTTGCAGAAAGGGAGTTGCGTGAGTAGTCTATTGGCAGATGAGGTGCCCAGAGGATCCGGGTATCTAGGTACTGGATTGGCTATGCAGACTTGGGTTATTGGTGGATCCAGGTTTAGGGTTGCTGAATGGTTGGGCTGATAGGTTGTTGGGCTGGAGTTGTGGTGAAGTGGGCTCTGATTTTTTGGTTAGTGGGCTGGACCCCCTTTTTTTGTGTTTTTTTAATTACTTTTTTTTTTATCTCTTCAACAATTTGATGATTTATTATTATTCTTTTTTTTCAAGTACCTGAACAAAATTCAGTGTTTACACCCTTCCTCCTTGTGTTGTTATATAGTGATAACTGTATAAAAAATGATGACCGTATAAGCTAATATAATCATTTATATGCACCAAATAACGTATAAGATTAGATTGTATTAACTTATATTATCTTGATATCTTATACAATGCACTGAACGGGGCCAAGTTTTCATTATTATCTATGTAACAACCATTATGGAAGATGTAAATTATCAGAAAGAGACAAAGTGTGAGGGGGTGGGAGTCGGGTCGAGATGAGAACAAATCATATGTTACATGCCAGAAGTTTCAGGAGGAGTTTACTGATTATGGAAAAACAGTGAATAGAAACTCACTATTTCCAGGGAAAGGTATGGGATTCAAATTTTGATTACGGGGCTTGCTAAGCTACTTTGGAGTATCTATACTCAAAAGTAGCTTTTCAACTCTTTTAATTTTTGTTTTGTAATTTTGTAATTTTTTTACTTTTTTTTAATTTGTTTATATTCTTTTAAATTATTTCTTAAAATAAAAATTATACAAAAATACAAAAATTAAAAATTAAACAAATTAAAAAATTATCCGTAAGGATACTCTAGAGTAACTTGGCATCTCCCTTTAATTACATGCCTGCAGGAATCTCGTTTTTTTTCACTGCCTGCAGGACTTTCCATGGCAGGATTTGCTTCGTCTTCAAGCTGAAACTCTGTTGCCCACTTTCTCAGAAAGGTTTACGATCAAAATGACTGTATCTCCTCGTGTCCGCTTGCTTAATTTCCAGACATGTATCACAGTGATATTCTCATTCTCATTTCCAAGGGACTTGTCATTAGATTGGTAAGTTGCATTTTGATACCAATGATAAGAAAATTCTTTGTTGACCGTTTTCTTAATACTAAATGAAATTGCTTATGATGCCTATAGTCTATAAGTCTTGGGATATTTGAATCTTTTGTACAAGTCTACTGTTTAGTTGAATTGGCATATCTTCAGAGGATCAAATATGTACCATCATATGAATAGCATTAACAGCAATGGAATTGTATATGGAACAGTATTGGGATATTTGAATATTTTATACATTTCTACTAAGATAATTTTGATATAGCATGTCTGGATATGTATATTTTTCACGCGATGACAGCAAGCTGAGGTCACATAATAGAAGAAGCTGTATAAATAATTATGGAAGAATTGAGATTTGAATTTTCCAAGAATAGTCATTGGCTCATTCTACCTGTTGTAGTTGGTGCCATCCCTTGTGTCGTCTCTTTTGTGGTCCTTCAATTCTTGAACAACAGAATAAATCAGATTTGATGCTGGTCTTAACAACTTCCAAAATTATTGTGGGCCAATATATTATTTAAGGCATCTTTGAAACCTTTATCAATATATTATTTGAGTTTGAGTTTTATCTCAATTACTTCATCAAGTTCGGTGTTACTGCCCAAAAAAAAACCTATTTCAAATTTTTATCACTGTGGACATAATTTTTCTTTCACAAGAAAAATTATGATTATGAGAAGAATAAGACATTTTTACATAAATTGAGTCTATATAAATCACATTAATACATGACCATCACACAAAATTTTGAAGAACTTCATATGTGACGGTCAATGATTATTATGGATTAACATCTATATATGGAAGTTCTTAACTATTCATGAGTAGTCATCTGAATTTGTATCTTAAGAAATATTTTTAAGAAAGTAAAAATCTTTTTATAACACAACTATTTAAAAATAAAAAATTCTTTTATATTTTTATTATTTTTAATTATTTCTTAAAATAAACAATAAAAAATAAAAAATAAAAAAAATAAAAATCTAATCATAATTATGAATACTCATGAATAAGATAATAACTCTTGAACCCATAAAAAAATTTTAAAGAAAGAATAAAAATAAAAATAAAATATTTATTTTTATTATAAAAAATCATGATTTAGAAAACGAACTCTTTATTTAAGAATAATATATAAAACATTATCAAAAATGATATATATATATATATATATATATATATATATATATATTAATCAATATTCATTTTATTGATATTTAAAATTTTATGAACTATTTAAAATTTTTTAAGAGTTCATAAATCATTTTTTACTAAATTTTATAAATAAATAAAAAAGTTCCTTCAATCAAACGCAACTTGGCATGGTCCATGCCTTAAACGAACTCGTCGTTTAAGAGAAAGGGCTTGTACTCAGATAGTCAGACATATAGATAGGCCGTAGGCGGTGGTGCGTTTGGCTACTCTGGAGGAACCCCTTTTGCTCAGCGAATATTTTTTTTACCTCTCGTCAGAAATCTTCACAGCCAAAGATTGTAGGATCCATACTGCAACTGATTGATTTTACTTAAGCATGTGAGCTCCCCGGAATCTGATATATATTTTTCCTGTAATTGCTTTGTAAAAATTGATAAAAACTTTCAACTGTAAAAGGGTGTGTCCATGGCTACTGTTGGGTCTCATCCTTGTTGCGAAGCCTTTGAGATTTTGGTTATTGTTCAACAGCCAGTAATTGAGATTTTAATCTTTTGTTTTGTGAACAAAAAGGAAACCAAAGACATCGGTGAATCGTCCTCCCACACCAGATGTACTGGAAAATCCTCCAGAAAGGGAACCCGCGCTTCAAGAGCTCATAAATATCAAGGTTTGATCTTTATTCATGTTCCCTGAAGTTAGGTTAGAAATCAGTCTGCTTGTGTGCTTTCAGTTAGTTCTCTTGAACAGAAAGTTGTTTGCTTTTCTTTCTTTTGGGTGTGGATTGCCTGCTCAGTTGATCGAGACTGGGGAGAAAGAACGGCTGATGGAACTTTTGAGGGAAAGACTTGTAGAATGTGGTTGGAAGGATGACATGAAGTCTCTTTGCAGGTATTACATTAATATAATTGGTTAGTCCCATGCTACAATTATTTTATAAGAGTATCCTATAATTCTTATTGCGTCTCTTGCAATATGTGGAAGTACCGGATAAGGTTGTTTTGCTAAAATTATCAATATTCTTCATTGTATTATTTATGCCCTTACTAAATCCTCTGCATTCTTCATGGTTTTCTTTGTGAAAACGAAATTCAGTAAAAGAACAAAAGTTGAGCGTCAGAACTTTTGTTTGAAAATTAAAAAGGAGCGGTGCCTATAAGATAAAAACAAGCATACTTATTCCTCCATGCTTTTTTGGTTAATCAATGCCCTGGTTGCCATCCTTCTTTTCTTTGCTCTTTTGGAAGATCTAAAGCTTTACACAGACAGTGTTGTATTTCATTCACTCAAGTGCCCTTGGTAGTGGGGAAAACAAAAAGAACTTGAGTAAAAGAAAGATGAAAATTTAAAATTAAATATTCATCTTCATTTTAGTTTTTGGTTTTTACTCCACAAGCATAGCTCAAGGATCACTTCACATTGTTAAGTAGAGATACGTGCTTTAGCCTTTTAGGGGACCAAACATATCCTCTTATGCTGATATTCTCTTTTAATTTTATTTGCCATATAGAAAGTTGGAAAATATGAAAGGCTTCCTAGGCTTCTGGCAATGCCCTTTTTGGGTCAATATATCTGACTCTGACACCATCATCTGGTTGCCATATCAATAACTTTAACACTGCCTTCTTTCCTATCATAAATGAAATTTTAATTAACACTATAATTTTTTCCACTGCCTAAGTCTTTCCATGGTACTGGCTCAATAAAATGCATTCTGTGCCAATATCTCTTGATTGTTGTTGTCTGTTATAGATGCAAAGTTGTTCCTATTCAACCTTTGTTGTATCACGCATGGCCTAAGTGGATCAGTGGATTACTTACAGTCCCTATAGCCATGAAGTACTTTTACCCGCTTGACATTCTTTGCACTTTGTTATTTTTCTTTGGTTATAAATATAATCAGACAATTATAAAATCATGTGATGAGTTCTTTCTAATTGTATCCAGCTGTTAACAATCAATTTTGCATACTTTTAAGTGTTTCTTGTTTATTTAACTTCTCAATGCTGGAATTCGTCCTATACTTGCTTTTTACTGTAGGGCTTTTGTTAAGAAGAAAGGGAGGAACAATGTTACCGTAGATGAACTGGTTCATGTAATCACTCCAAAAGGCAGAGGTATTATATTAATTGTTTCTCGTGTTGGTTCCTTTATTTTCTGCATATAACACATAGCTAGTTGTAACTTGCTTGAAACACGTCGTACATCCAGGCAAATTCCTTTAAACATTTTGTCATCCTCCCCCCACCCCACCCCCCAAAAAAAAGAATAAACAGGGGGGCACACAGAGTTCTACACTTCCTTCAAGAAGAGGGACAGGAAACACTACCAGAGACTGCATGTGCATTTATTTGCATGAGAATCAATTGTGAAATATTTTACCAGGCTTTTAATGAGCAGAAGATGTTTATCCTGCACACATGATGTTTATGAGTTGCAACACGAGTGGAATACATCAGTAGAGAGTTTAGAGACTATGAAGAACTATTGTATCTTGATGTCCATGGTTTTCCTTTGTTTATATATTCCTGACAAGATAAAGAATCTGTCAAACTTCTCTTTTGCAGCCTCCATTCCTGATTCCATAAAGGCTGAGCTGTTGCAAAGAATTCGCACATTTCTCATGTCTGCAGCTCTCTAGTGTCTAACATATGGATCCTGATCGCTAACATATCTACATGGCTTGGTTAGTGCCAATCTCGCCAAGAATTAGTAAACATTACAAGGGGAACGTATGAGATTTGACATCCACTGTATGTTAGCCTTTGCCTGGGAAGGATTATGTGATATGCTTTGAAAAACCTTAATTATTTCACTCCTTTCATTATGAATTTGAGAAATCGTATTTTATACAAAATTGTGCACTGCTTGTCTCCTTGTATCTTTTTCTGTGGGGATTACATGAGTGAGATTTTTCTTATGGGTAGGTAAACACTTAGTTGAGAATACTTGACTGGATTGGCCGGTTCACCATGTTCAACTGGAAAACCGGTTGCTTGCTGCCCAGTCCATTCATAT
>JASKGM010071446.1:20085-50556 GCA_034509205.1 Ceratonia siliqua
TTGTCAAGAATCGGTGAAAACTGGATCAAACCCTCCCTCAACGTTGGTTATTGCAAAACTGCCAAGCGAGAGGCTCGAACTTGGGGGTAAGTGTGAAGCATAGTGTAGCCATGTACTCCAACTTTAGATCTGTAAAAAAGGATAAATGTCTGTTATTCATTTAATTAAATAAAATTCGTTAGGGCCATCAAAAAATATTTCTAAAACATATATATTGGTAACAAATTTTAAAATATAATATAATATCATATAACTTCCATAATATAGGTGCTATTATTTACAGAACCTGTGGCTGTACGTATATACGTGCTATAACCTGTTTAACGCAATTTGTCACGCAAGCAGTATAAATAAGTTCCCTTTTTGCACATCTGAATATTAAATCCTGGTTTTCAATTTCCAAACGAAGCCTTCCAACGTTTGAAAAGCGCCAAAAATTCAGTGTTTTAAATAACGAATCACAGGCGTTCTATAGGTTACCTGTCGGATGGTCTGGGATTAAGCGGTAGATCATTAACATCTTCAAGAATGGCTGTTACATAGATAATAGTGATAAAATTTTAAAATAGATTTTTTTCCCTCAGGAACACAGAACTTGATGAAGTAATGCACTGAACATATGATCAAACTCAAACTCAAATAATATATTGATAAAGGTTTCAAAGATACCTTAAGTCATAATTAACCGTCTAAATATGTATATTGATATATTGGCCGACAATAATTTTGGTAAGTTGTTTGAGGTTATTAAGACCAGCATCAATTCTGATTTATTCTGCTGTTCGAGAATAGAAGGACCAAAAAGAGACAACAAAGGATGGCGCACCAATTATAAGGTAGAATGAGCCAAAGACTATTCTTGGAAAATTCAAATTTCAATTATTCTTCTTCTATTATGTGTCCTCAATTTGCTGTTATTGCGTGAATGTACATATTCAGACATGCTAAATCAACTTCAGAAAATTGTCTCAGTAGAAATGTATAAAATATTCAAATATTCCAATACTATTCCACATACAGTTCCATTGCTGTTAATGCTCTTCATATGATAGTACATTTTTGATCCTCTGAAGATATGCCAATTCAACTAAACTGTAGATTTGTACAAAAGATTCAAATATCCCAAGACTATAGACTATAGGCATCATAAGCAATTTCATTTAGTATTAAGAAAACGTTCAACAAAGAATTTTCTTATCACTGGTAACAAAATGCAACTCACCAATCTAATGACAAGTCACTTGGAAATGAGAAGTTAGCAGTTTAACATCATCTAACTACTAACTAAGCTTGTGACTCACAAAAACGTAGGTGAATTGGAAATATTTGATATGCCTGCGCCAGCAGTTTCCAATTAAGCTTGTATTCAGCAAGATCCGATATCCATTCCTGCTATGCTCCATACAAGCAAGCGATTAAGGCCATGAACAATGAGAATATCACTGTGATACATGTCTGGAAATTCAACTGGAACACCATTAAGCAAGCGGACACGAGGAGACACAGTCACTTTGATCGTAAACCCTTCTGAGAAAGTGGGCAACAGAGTTTCTGATAGGTCACTGTCAGAGTGGTCACAATGGAGATAAAAAAATAAAGGGTTCTCCTCGAGTGAGAATATACACAAGAGTTCTTTGGACAATTTTCTCTCCCTCATTAACAACTTTAAATCATATATATACAGCAACTGACCCATAACTTCCTAATATGCATTACTGCACTACTTCTACAGTTAATATAAAGTAAACTAACAAAAGTAAATACTATTAAATATTAAAGCTAAACAATCACTACTTCTAGGGTTATGTAGCTTTGCACGTCTCTTTCCAAGTAACCCACTCCTGCATGCAACCTCTCTGTATCCCACATCCCTTGATCTTTGGAAACAACTGTTGCACTTGGTTACTGGCTAATAATATACAGAGTTCACGTCCCATAATATTTGGGATTTTGCTTTGGTTGCCTCATTGAACATTGTGGCCTACCAATTTCAGCTTGAAGACGGAGCAAATCTTGCCATGGAAGTCATATTGGAACTATATGCTTCCAAAAAATTAAAGAGTAATCGCTGATATTTCTTACATTTTCCACAAATGCTTCATCAACTGGCGCAAAGATTGTGAATCTTGTCCCATCCGTAAACTCTGCCAGTTCATCCTCCAGAAAAGTAGCCATTATAGAACATCTGAACCTTAGAACATCGGAAACTGAACCATAAGATTCGTTATCAAATCCAAATCGTCCATCCTCCAATGCACCTTTTTGTTACTTAATTACACGCTGACATTGAGTGGGACTAGAATAGCATAATCACATTACCAAACACCAACCATCCCCATAGGAATTATCGAGTTATGGTTGGGCCACAGTGAAGAAAAACAAGATTCCTGCAGCCTGCAGGCATGTAATTAAAATGTGAATCCCAGTCACTGGAAACGCTGAATTTCTATTTACTGTCTTTCCATAATCAGTAAACTCCTCCTGAAACTTCTGACAGGTAACCTACGATTTGTTCTCATCCCGACCCCAGCTCCACCTCCACCCCCTCGCACTCTGCCTCTTTCTGCCACCGTTAGATGGTCTGGGATTAAGCAGTAGATAATTTACATCTTCTAGAATGGCTGTTACATAGATAATAGTGAAAACCTCAAGGTACATGTGAATTCCTTCTGACGGTTACCACTTTTTGTAGGCCAAGAGTGTTGCCATGACTGTTGCAGACTCCTATAAATACAATGCCTCGTCATTCTTACCAATCCAGTGCAGAGTGCGCCCACAACTAGCACAAATTGTCATGGCTTGCATCCCCTACCTTCCATACTCAATTTCCTCATCTACCATGGCTTTCCTTCTTCTTTTGTCAGCTGTCATTTGTTTGACTCCTGCTTCAGCCCTGGAATTTACTGCTCCGGCGTCTCATAATTCTGGCTGGCGTGGAAACCTTGAAATGCAATATGCTTTACCCAATTTAGAGCCAGTTCGCATGGAAACAGAAACTTTGGCATCTTCTAATGAGCCAGAAGCTTCTGATGTTCATATGTCTCTCAACTCTGACGTACTTTATTTCTTGCCTAATTCAGAGCCAGAACCTCCAGCTGCTCATGGCTTGCCCAATTCAGAGCCAAAACCTTCACCTGTTGATGCTTCAGTATCATTCAGCTCCGACGAACTGATACTATCTACAGAACAAGATATTGTACTAACTCCGGAGCCACTGTTAGCACCAAGTCCCTCATGTGTTGCTGAAGCAGCCTGTCCACCATTTACTAATTCTCGGAAGATCAAGTATTAACATGGAATATTCTAGAATTGAAAATTTTTCAATCTATCCTATAAATTAAAAAAAAAAAATCAGCAAGAATTGTACAAGTGGTCTTTCAAGATCAAGTTAATGAAATAGCCATAAGTCTATTGCGTACCTTCTATCTTTAAATACATATGCCGCTCACGTCTTGATCAACATCTCTTGAAGTAGCAATGCAAACTAAATATTAAAAAGTGGGACACAGTGCCCGTGTACGTATTTTTGAAAGAAAAAAAAGGTCATGCATGCTAAGTTATCCAGTATCTCAGCCATCGCTTCTTTTGCCACTCCACTATGTTCTTTTTATGGTTTATTATTTTTTTTTTTTTGTGGATATATGAAAAGGGATGCTTGCGCCGGCAATGTTTTCAGTAGTGATAAAAGCCTGAAATTGTATCTTATAGATGATATCTTCTTGGTGGGGACTGGGTTGCCAAGCTCCTCGATAGAAAGTTGCCTTAGATCCATGAGTTTTGGGAAAAACTGTTTTTAAGCTAGTGGTAGGAATCTACCTTGAGTCCCTACCATGATAACAGTATTGGTCTCCACAGTCCAACCATGAATTCCTAACAATATTTGTCAAATGCCAAATTGGATTTATACTTACTGGCTTTTGTGCCCACTCTTAACAAAATATTCCTTTGGGCAAAGTGATCTGAATGGACGCTTAGAATTTAATTTAACTCGATTTATATGACAAATAAATAAATTTAAGTTTTTATTAAATAAATTAAATGTAAAAATTTTACTGTTTAAATTAGCTTGCTCGTTAAAAATTTAATTCAGAATGAAACAAAATATATATTATTTATAAATTTTACATTATATACATTAAATATATAAAAATTTATATATTATAAAATATTTATTAATATAAAATTTATTAATTTAATTTTTTACTAAATTTACAAATTTTTTATTTATAATTTTAAATAAATAAAATAAATAATAACTATATTTAATAAACTAAATCAAACAACTCCTTTATTAAATAAACTAATTTAAACAAATTTAAAACAATTATTAAATAAGTCAAACTTAAAAATTCTCACTAAATGAAAATACGACTAATATGCAGCTTACTACCAATATGGTAAGATTGATCAAGATGACAGAGCAGAAAAAGATCATTTTTATCATCTCAATAGGATGGTTTTTTTTTTTTCAGTCGAAGATGAATACAAAAGGACTTTCCAACACATACGGTTGTCATAATGTCATTCTCTACCACGCCATAGCAACAGTGTCTTTAATATTACAATGCTATCAAACGCCATGCAACAGCTACAAAGCGTCTTCAGGGGAGACACCACAGCATTTTATTCAGCAGGGTCTCAACACTTCACCCTAAATCCTCCAAGATGATCCCACCAAACAGTCTAATTTCCAAGCTTACGCTTCACGGAAAATCTGCCAAAAGCACACAGCTGGCACACCAAAACCTAATTGCTATTTTGCAAATTCCGATGTTTGCTTATGCTGCGGAGCCTGCTTGTTCGCATAGGTCCAACAGGCTCAGGGTCTGAAAATAAAATGCATTAGAAAGTAAAATTAGACCAATTATGACAAACCAATTTTGCACAACAAGAACAGAAATATCCCATCGTACCTCTGGAACTGACAGCTCAAGACGAAATTTCGGACCATCATAATGATGCAAGACTGGCCTGAATGAATCTTCTTCCAAAGCCTTGCACAGTTTCCTAACACGGATCCTTACCTACATATGATGATGAAGAACAAAATCAACCGTTAATTTAGTCAACATCTTAGAGACAAGTTAAGATATGAACCCTCCCCTAGATTCTACCTGAGCAGGAAACCTTGACTCGCCTTTGCATTTTTTATCCTCCCATGCTGTCGGATCGATGTTAGAACCCCCAAAACTTGATGCCTGCAGCAATAGATTAAGTGAAAAAAAATCTAAATCTCAATTTTTCTGCCATCAACTTGTTTTTTCTGTCCTTTTCTTTGTTTTACTCAAGGTATTTGAATAGAAGGTTAAAAAAAACTGAAAAAGTAAGCAACAAAGTATTCACATCTTTATAGAGTTAAAGATTCCCATTAACTTCTCAGAAAACATACCAGGATAATGACAAAAATACGACAGTTAAAGATCTCCATCATAAGAATTAGGAACTCTATCTCTAGCTATGCTAGGGGAAAACAATATAAAAACCCATTCACCCCTCACATTCTGTAAGTGGTACTGGAAGAAGAACGATCATGATTTCTGACACACGAAATAATATTTTCATGCCTATAACGGATGGTTCCGCACAACACTCCAGTTTGTTAGATACACATATTTCATGGCATCCACCTGTTCTTGAATATAGTGACTCCCCATGACAAATTATAGTGAGCCTAGGGTTCTTACTGCTATCATTTAAACATAAGAAACAACTTTCAATCCTTCATTTCCTTAAAATTTGGTAATTTTCTGCAAATCTGGAGAACAGTGCAATAAACTGTTCTGTACAACACAAAAATTAAACATAACCCACCTCAAAAATACCGTGCAACTGATGGGTGGTGTAATTATACAGGAAAAGAGGTAGGCCTGGTGTTATTGCCCGGACAGAATCCCGATATCTCGGAGGCAAACCTACCAAAAGATCACAACAGTCAACCCTCAAGATTATTTGAACGATAATATTCAAGATTGAAAAATATACTATAGTAATCAGCATATACTACAATACACTACATATGCTAGATTGGGGCGTGCAAAACTAATGCAATTGAAATATTAATGCAAAAAAACTTCAAAATCCAAACTAACAAAGGTAAAGACGTGCATGCAATGTGTACCCACACAAACAAATGCAAAGATGTGCAACATATCATACAAAGGATGCCATGTAAATTTCCATCCTATTCTCACCAAGATGCCTTTGAATTAAGGATAGGAAAAGAGTAAAAATAAGAATATCAAATTACCAAATAGTTGACGCTTTAAGTCTTCCTGCATTGTGTCATTGTTACAGACAAAGATGTAACCACCAAGCACCTCATTTCGTGGGAGTGTCTCTGATGCAGGCAAGGTCTTAAACCTTTTGTCAGATGCATTTGAGTTGGTGCTTTCATTGTTGTTATTGTTGTTGTTGCCATTATTGTTGGACTCTTTGTTGTTTGTAATGTTGCCACTATACTTGTTTCCATTTATGTTTGCCACCAAGCTTGCATTGTTTTTCTGGTACACTGCATTCATGTTGTAAATACCATTTCTGAGGGAGCTTTTGCTCACGTTTTCGGTAATTTTAGAGTCCAGGTTTAACATGCTAAAATTAAGAGTGTCAAATTTGTTATCTTCCTGGAACCCAAATTTATCCCTTGACCTTGTTTCAATTGGGCCCTTTGAAAGATCAAGGTTATTCACACGCTCTCCCTTTGACGTTGTCTGCTCAGCCAATTTAGAAGCAACCATCAACCATTTGTGATCCTCTGATGCTTTTGAGTGGCCACGAAGCTCATCTCCCAATTGCCAAAAGCTGTGCATACTGTCCATCTTTTGAAAGTTGAAACCCTAATGAAAGTAAAATGAAGCCTAGAACTTGTTAAGAGCAAACCAAAAAAGAGTATAGCAAGAAACAGGATAACGCAAATTTCATGGAAAGTTGAAGAAAAAGGCAATGCGCCATTAACATATTTCTATTTTTGGGACTGACAATTGAAGTTCATCAAAATGTAGTTTGTAGCACAATGCATCAAAATGTGCTGATAAATTGCTAATAAATTCAAGACCAAGTAACGTTTACAACAGTTCACAAGATTACACTTCTACACATATGCACGTGTACACCCTAATTCTTGAAACAAAGGGCATACAATTATTCAAATTTCATCAAGAGAAACTAAGGGCATACATAAGTCCCTGGTTATATCAACTTCAATACCATTTTACATATGTAAAGAAAAGAACTTGGAAATAATTGAGAAAAAAAGAAGAAGCAAGATAATCATAATTTTTTTCTTTCTTTGGTGAGTAAACGGGGCAGATGCCCAAAGAAAAAGAACAAAATTACATCAAGAGAAATCGGAATATAGAGAGCCCAGAAAAGATGGATCCCTAATGATGTCTTACAATCAGAAACAAAAGGGATAAAAGGTCTTGTATCGTGAGTCGTATCCATTTTCAAGAAGCTGGGATTGCCAAGCACCCTGTTTTAACTCATTTTGACATCTTTCGAAAGAAAGAAAAAAAGTCAGGAACTTATTCAAACAAGTATCTACAGAATGAGAATGAGTAGACAAGGAGAAGCACATTTCCAGACAATAACCAGCGATGGGCTCATGCATTAAACAGGTCACAGATAAGGACTTGGGCTTAGTACTTCTTCCACGATAATAAAAAGCCTTTGGTTCTATCTTCATCCAAATTATGCAACTCTTGACACAATCAAGTAACCATAATCAGTCTTGACCAAAGTCAACACTAACGCATGTCATCTGATATCTATTCGGAACATTTGCAAAGTGAAGTTCGATAATCTAAGGCACAAGGAAAAAAAATGAAGGAAGGAAATTTGAAATTCTCCAAGTATCCAACTTCAGATCAGAATTCATTTTCCCTTTAGTCCGTTTCCCCAAGAGAACATTAATAATAATAAAACAGCACTATCTCAAGAGAACAATATTAGTCCAAATATAGACTTAAAATGGGCTTATTAGTCCAAATATAGATTTCAATTAAATCAATTAACTAAGATGATCACATAAAATAAGAACTATCTCAACAAATGAATTACATCAAAGATCGAAGCAAGCATACCCAAACATGAGAAAAGTGACTCTATAGCACAGAATCTAAGACTAGGTAAAGCAAAATCAGCATAGTGAGCTAAGCAAATACCCGGTAAGAAATGGAAAGTAGTGAAGATATGCTTCCAATTATTTGACAAAGAAAATTAAGCCACTGATTTGAGCATATTCATAGAGCGTTATTAAGAGTGAAGAAACCCTAGATTTGGGATTCCAGAAGACGAGAGAGAGAGAGAGAGTACTTTTACCGACTTGACTGCGAAACCCAGCAGATACAAAGAGAGAGAGAGAGAGTGTGTGTGTGCGTGTGAAGCGGTGGGAAGATTTTTATTGTTTGACATGTTGCATTATTTCGGAAATGCCTATGCAGGTTTCACTTAATTACGCCATTTGCCACTTGTGATTTTCAGTCTCTTCCATTATACAACAATTTGGTTGGTAGTGATGACGTGGCATTAAATGTGTTGTGTCCAGCGCACCACCGAGCGGACACCGACACCGCACAGTCGGACATGGGATCGCCATTTTATCCATTCAAAATTCGAAATTTTAAAATTATATTTTAAATGTATGTTTTTATATATTTTTTTTTCATTTGATTAGATTGTGATTTCAATTTATAATTTGTTTTAGTCCAGTATCGTTAAGATTTTATTTAAACTGATTGATAATATAACTAAGCTTTTGAACAATGTACATCTAAAAACATTATGTAACTTCCAACATAATATTTTCTTTTTAAAAATTTAAATTCCTTGATTTTATGAGAAAATATATCATTTAATAATTAAAAGAGATAATTTAGAAATCTCAAAATTCATGTTGAATTAATTATACATGTAATTAAATTAAAAATTGTCAAATTTTTATTGACATATACATAACCATTTTCCTCATCAAATACGCATAATATATTATTTAGATGAATACTCGTAGTCCCTATTAAAAAGGTAAATATATACTAATTTTTTTAGTATAAATAAAAATTTTTTTACAAAAAGGGGGCTAAGCCCAGCAATGTAACCCTTCATCTGCTTTGGGACATTCTGTTATGACCCAACACCTGTCTTCCACTCAGCCCAGTCCATCAGCCTTATCTCTCCAACCCAACCAAGGAAGCAACACGTCAGTACGGAGGCCCAGCAGAATTATGTCATTCGGCCTAAGTACTTAACGTTAGATTAGTGTAATAGGTATTTAGGCTTAAACTTGGCAACGGAAGAGAGGTGTTGGATCATAACATTCTTTTTCTCTCAATGAAACCATCATTCTTTTTCTAATACAAGTTTAAGCCTAAATACCTATTACACTAATCTAACACTAAGTAATTAGGCCAAATGACATAATTATCTGGGCCTCCGTACTGACGTGAGCATCCTTGGTTGGGTTGGGGAGATAAGGCTGATAGATTGGGCTGCGTAGAAGAGAGGCATTGGATTGAATTCATACTTTGATTCTTTTAAGGGGATAAGCTACCCTCCCCTATTTTTTTTTTAATTTTAATTTTAATTTTTTATTTATAATATTTATTTATTTTTAAGTTATAATAATTTTTTTGAATTTTTTAAGATGTTTTTAAAATTTTGTTACTTTTTCTTTGAAGTTTTTACTTTTTTTAATTGTAGGATTCTTTTTTATTTTTTTTTTGAATTTATTTTTTAAAATTTATAATTAGTTTATCATTATTAAAAATAAAAAATTGAAAAAATAAAATTTATTTTTTAAAAAAATTATAACTTTTCCTGTTGTTTCAAAATAGGACAGTAAAGAAGTGTTGCTCTTTTCTCAATGGACCTCTAAATTATTTAGAGTAACAGTATAATGTGAGAGTGGGAAGAATAGCCCTCACATATTACTATATGAGGTCTATGAGGGCACCCCTTCCTCTTAAGTTGTAGAATTACTCCCATGGATAGGTGATATCTTGGCATTTTTGATGTATTTATATTTTAAAGTAGGGTTTTTATTTTTAAAATTTTATTTTTTAATTATTTTATTTTTATTTTAAGAAATAAGTTTAAAGAATTTTTTAAAATATATATATATATATATTTTGGCTTTTTCATATTTTTTAAACTTATTTCTTAAAATAAAAATTTTAACAAAAATTTAAAAATTTAAAAATAAAAAGCCTATTCTAGAATACAGAATATTCAACTGCCTAGAATTTTACTTCTCTCAGTTCATTGTTTTTTATTTTACCTTTATGCTCGTTTGGGGCTCACCTATCGCGGGACAAAAAACTGTAGAGATAATTAGATAATTGGTAGTACAAAACGTGTGGCTGGACAGTTGTGAATTTAAAGGGTTTTTATTAATAAAAGTGAGATAAGGTTAAATGGTTTTATGATAAATTAATGACAAAATATTTTGTGTAAAAAGAAAATGTATATTTAATACTGTGTAAATATTATTTTTCTAAAAGTTTTAAAATACTTTATCTACAAAATTTGTTTTAGATAATGGATAAGATTTATATTCAAATAGTATAAGTACGAAAGAATAAGGAGTCGCGCTTTGTTGCGGCCTATATATTATCGCTGCCGGCCCAGGGAGCGAGTCAAGATGAGTCGGTGACTCAGTGAACAAAGTAAAAGGAAGCCCCAGCTCCGACTGAACTTGGGTGAACCAAAGCAATACGTTCTCCTTGCATTTTTCCGTACAAAAACCCAAAACCCTAATATTAAGAAGGAAAAAAAAGAGAAAAATCTGAGCATGGATTTGCAGCAGAGCGACTTCGATCGCCTCTTGTTCTTCGAGCATGCCCGTAAGACTGCCGAAGTTACCTACTCACAGAACCCTCTCGATGCCGACGTTAGTACTCTATCTTCTTCTACCATCTGTTTCTTTTATTTTTGCATTTCAAGCTTATATTCTTATCTGAGATGTCAAATGTCTGCGATTGTTTTGGGGCATATATATCGTAATTAAGTTTTTTTTGAATTATTTTATGTATTAAGTTAGATTAGTGTCGTATTAGTCTGTGTTTATTATGTAGAGATTCAGTGGATAATTAATATTGGAATATTTTTCTGCAATTTTGTCTTTTTATTCTTCTTTTTGCTTTTTTTGACTCAGAAACTTTTATTTCCTAATATATGCAGAACTTGACTAGATGGGGAGGAGCTTTATTAGAGTTGTCTCAGTTTCAGAGTGTTCCCGATTCGAAGAAGATGATCGAAGGTGATAATTCTATGCCCTTTTTTTTTTTTTTTTCAGGAAGCGACAAATTCTACGTTTTTTTTTCTTTTACCATTCGTCTGAACTTGAATATTGACAATAAAACTCACTGATAAACCGGTGAAATTAGACGATGTTCTCTTTGTTGTCCTTTAAAAAAAAATTTAATCGTAGTTATTTTGTATGATATAAAAAATGCTGAATCGGACCATTTAATATTTTGGTAATTTCTGAACTTTTATGGAAGTGTCCAGTAGCTGCTGATGCACCTCCAATTTATCGAATCTCATTCTGGGATGCTGACTTTATTGGTGCAGATGCTATTTCAAAGCTAGAGGAGGCGTTGATGGTTAATCCCAAAAAGCATGATACTCTTTGGTGCCTTGGAAATGCTCATACTTCACATGCATTTTTAACTCCAGACCAAGAGGAGGCAAAAGTTTGTTTTGATAAGGCATCTGTGTACTTTCAGCAGGCTGTTGATGAGGTACATTTCACTCTTGTAATAATGCTAGTCTCATCAGTTTAAGAGAAGCATTTTAATTTGGATATAATGTGTAATAGAGTAGTTTTGAACTTTTGATAATTATAGGATCCTGCAAATGACCTTTACCGCAAGTCCTTGGAAGTGGCTGCTAAGGTATGTTATGTCTTGTAATTTTTTTTTTTTTTGTGGTATTATCACTATTATGTTATCCAGCTGTTGTAATAGCATTTTTTTCATTTATTTTGAGTATGGAAGCTGTGATAACTTTGTATAATATAGAGATAACTTTGTATAATATAGAGTTGAGCATGACCACTTGCTTCAGTTTTTTCCATGGGGTTTTCCATCTGGTTTTCTGACTTGAAGGAGAATACTGAAAACTAGGTAGTGGCAAGTGAGTATATTGGAATTTCAAATTTTGCTTTCACCTTGGTGATCACTAGGCAGCTTGGTTTTTTTTTTTTCAGAAGTGCTAATTATAACATATACACCCAACATTAAATATGGAACCCTGCATATACGTGTCAAGCCAAATTGCTGACTAATCATGTCTGCTGTTGTACAAAGTAATATCTGCAATTATGTATGAGTGACTATGGTTTGATTTACTTTTGAATTTGGATACTACTATAAAACCAGCTTAATCCAATTATGTGGACTCTGCTTCAAGAATGTTGAAATTTATTTCTACTGAAATTTTATTATGTCATGTGCATGCCAACTTGTTTCTTAAGCTAGTATATGGTTGGACAATTAACGTTAATCATTTCAATTACTAACACCTTTTTCTTAAGGCTCCTGAGCTGCATACGGAAATCCATAAGCATGGTTTTGCTCAGCAGGCAATGGGGACAGCTGAACCTTCTACTTCATCGGGTACAAAGGTAATACATAAAAAGTTTTCATAGTCTGTCATTCTGGTTAGCTATTGTTTTCTACCAGTGTTTTTTTTTTAAAAAATATTTTTTTTTGGTGGTTAATATTTTCGACATGGAACTATATCTGTTTTGCTTGACTTATCTGTAGCATTTACTAAAGATGTTAATGAATTGTATTAGCGCTGAGATTGGGTAAGTTAGTTCAATTGTTATTTCACCCAAGTAATGTTTTCTGCTTGCATACTCACGACCAAGGGGTGCGCATGCAGTGGAAAAAAGGTGCTTGTGACTAGAATTCACCTGCCTTCTGTTGAACTTTGATGATTTTTAAGCATGCGTCTTTTTCTCCAAGAATAACTTTGTACATGTTTATTGTGAAGAATCAAGAACTAGATCACTCAGAAATTTAGAATTCTGTCCTTTCAGATGAGGTGCTCAGAGCTAAAAGGTCATAGGATTTGGTTCAATTGTTTTAGAAATTTTTGTTCTATCAATTGTATTCACTTGCAAGTGAGCTTAATTGAGTTTTGAGAGAGATTTTATTAACGTCCTGATGTATTCTGAACTAATAATTACAAACTTGACTCTATTCTCCCTTTTAAATCGATATACATGTATATGTATAAAACATGAGTCTTATATCTAAGCGTTTCCTGAGATAAATTATCCTTCTGCCGTTGGTAGTAGGGTCGTGTGTTGTTTGTTTGACACCTGAGCATAGCTTGAATTGCCCATCATTTCCTTTTCTTTTTTTTTTTCTGACTTATGCTTAGCATGCTGTTGTGGTGGACATGTCTAACTTTTGGTGGCATATTGCAATCCGAAAAATCTTTTTTGTTAGAAAAAGAAAATCAAAGGAGATATGCTATATAGTTAGGAGTTCTGATTGTTGTCTGAGTTGTTTTATTTCTTCTTTTTTATCCCCCTAATCAACTCGTTTAATTTTCAGACTCAGAAGAAAAAGAAGAGCAGTGATATGAAGTATGACATATTTGGATGGATAATTCTGGCTGTTGGCATTGTTGCATGGGTGGGATTCGCAAAATCGCACACACCACCTACTCCTCCACCTCCTCGATAAGTGAAGCATTTGATTTGATTCTAGATTCTTCGTCGACTAAACACAAGGCACAGCAGTTGATGTATTGATTATTGATAATCACATTTGGGCCACCGCCTATTACGTAATTTTTTACAGTAGTGATGCTTTCCCCCGTGTAACCGTTTACCCATCCACCTTGTGGAATCATTTTTCTATTCCGATTCGATTAAGCAGTGATTATATCAAGCTCAGAGGGCTGCACGCTAGCCTAGATCGTTGCAAATGTTGCAAAAACCAAAAGCACTGGCATCAGAATATTGTTTATTTATTTATTTTGAATCATCCACTGCCATCAGAATATAAAGTCTGTTGATTTTCCTTGGCCGGGCAAAGAAAAGGCCCAAGGTTTAAGTTAAAACCTTAATTTATGGCTCATTAGAACTAGTTAGAGAAGACGTGCATGATTTGCATCTGATGGTATTTACCATTTGATTCTTGGTGTGGTTGATTTGGAAAATAGATTGGATAGTTGGGTTGCATGTGAGTGTTGTTACTTTCGGACATATCAAACGCTGCATGTAATGATGTTGTAGGGGAATTCCTGGTTCCAGTTGCAGGACTGGATTACTATCCATTTCCCCTTCGAGCCACAGCCAGGTAACGTTTTCAATTATAGGGCTTAGGGAAATGGTTGAAACATAACTCAAAAATGATGTATAAGAGAGATTCTTAGATATACACAGTAACAGTCTACTAGATAGATACACTAAACTAAAGAAAATAATTACGTGAATATGTTATGTAAATTGACGCACAGTTCAGTTCAGTCTTGTTTGCAGAAAGTATCTGATGTCCAATAAGGACTAGGGAAATTGCGGGGAATCTCAATGAACAAAGACATGGTATGGGGAAAAATATTGGAAAAGACAAATATAATATATGTTCCATAAACAAGTAAATTTTATACGTGGCTCTTGCGAACCTAAAGCGTAAGAAATTGGCTATATACTGCTATTAGGTTGTGTAAGAGTGGCTGAACCAACCAATGTGGTCTACATGACGAAAGTTGCCCCAAAAGTCGTATGGCAAGGAAAGGTAATTGTCAGCGACCTTACAGGTTATCTTTTCAAGATGGATGGTCAGTTACATCGTATATATGACACAAGTTAAGCATAATTTGATACTACATGCTTACTCTTATAATGTCTACATAATAAATCTTATACTTCATTTATGTCTCGATGATCTTAGGAATTTAGATTGGATAGTTGGAAGATCATCGCGAAATTGATGTTGAAGAAGAGATCATCCCTTCTCCCACCGAAAGTTAATAATGCATCTTGGTTCAAGATTCAGCTTCTCAAAGCTGCTATTAATGACTCTCTTTACCTGTTTTCCCCCAACCCACCGTTTGATTTTTTAATAATTGTTCTTTTTATGGCTTAGAGCATACAAGGGAACGAACAAATGTATGAAAGCTTAAAGGAAAACTTTCATTATAGGAAGTAGTTAGATATTATGTGCAAGCAAAATTAATGTCTTCAGTCTCATTTTACTCGCTTTCTTCAGAAAGAGAGTAAGTTTCCCTTCTACGGGGAGCTGTGGAAGATAGAAAAGAGTGGGGAGAGAGAAGAAGAAGAGTTACATTTACGTCCATTAATTATGCCATTATGAGGAGGAATGGTTTTAAAACATCACTATTTACTTTCTGCGCGTTGATGAAGTATGGCCATGGAAGAAAATCCAAGCCATTGTCCTTTTGTTTACCATTTTAGAAGGCCGTATTGGAAAAGCAATACTGGTTGAGAGAAATATGAAGAAATTTATAAGTGATTCAATCAGTGTTTGAGCCAAAAGTTGTACAACAATGTTATTCATACACTAAAAATTCTACACCTCTCGTAAACTTTTAATATTAGTCATTGATTTAATATATAATAATGATGATGATATATGATAAATAATAAAAATAATAAATATAAGAGGAGGTATAAAGATGGTGTAAGAAAAATAGTATACTAATAACATTACTCAAAGTTGTAAGCTAATTCATTGCTGGTTCATATCTTTGCATATTTGGAATCACGTGACGATATCTAGTTATCACTTTTCTTTTCAGTTTATGACTAAAATATGGATGGAATGGGGGAAAGATAAATGCTCATCAATGAAAGAATAGAGGTCCTGATTCTTGTGCCTTGGAGGTTAAGCATAATTTCGACCACGGCTGTTCTCCAATGAGAATACCTTGAAGTTACTAAAATGGAAGCACTTTTATGGTTGGGACCATGAATCCCATGTCAGAGTTGTAATTTTTTGTTTTATTTTGAAATTTCTTAAGTAGGTTAAGTTTATAAAAGATAGATACATCAAGCCAATTACACAGATATATATGTTCATTTATAATTGGTCTAGTTCACTCACCTTTTGTAAGCTTAATCTACCCAAAAAAATTTCCTTTGAAGCTGTGATTTGTTGGTTAGACAATAACTTTGCTCATCTACATACAGGTGGATCACTGCACTGCTTCATTTGCTTCCTCTTGGATTCCTATCTTTAATGTTTGTGGGGAAAAAAAATTGGAAAGAGTTATGACGTCAATTGTCCTTTGTTCTGCCCATTAGTTAATGTAAGTCATAAGTGTCTTATGAAGGTAAAAAAACATAAACTCATGAGTGACTATATCTAAATTGATCATCTCATATTGACACGAAATCATTTGCCGATTGAGAGTTGCTAAGCTCCTCAATAGAAAGTTGCTTTAGATCCATGAGTTTTGAGAAAAACGGTTTTTAAGCTAGTGGTAGGAATCTACCTTGAGCCCCTACCTTGATAACAGTACTGGTCTCCACTGTCCGAGCATGAATTCCGGACAATATTAGTCAAATTGCCAAGTGGATTTATGCTTACAAGCTTTTGTGCCCACTCTTACAAAATATTCCTTCTTTGGGCAAAGTGATCTGAATGGAAGCTTCAAACTTATTTCTCAGACTGTTTATGAATCAGTGCCAATACCACGGATTTGACTGTCCAAGTTTCTTGTCTGAGCCATGCTGCGCCACATGCATTTCTCCATTCTATTTAGTTTCCAAAATGAAGATGATAGTTGAGGAAAAGAAAGAACTTTCACGATGCCAAATGGTCAGCTAAACTGCACAAACCATCAATACTCCAAATCCCATTTCAGTCCCCAAGAACCAGAAACCAATTGGACACCCCGTGACAGCCTAGTAAAAAATGGGCCAAGCAGAGTATTAATTGATAAATGAAAAACCCAATTCGTAGCTAGATTCTATCACATTTTACCACAGTCGGGGTATAAACTTCTGTGGGGAGGGCGCGGGGCTTGAGGCGTGTACATGACTGTCACTCTAGATTATAACTTTATAACCCACTTCCTCACCTTTTGTGCTTGATGTAAGAAATCAAATCTTTCCCATATAGAAAATTAAGTTCCTACAAGGCTCCACCCTGGTGTTTTCTTGAGTCTCTCTTCTTTCATCACCTTCCTCATTCTCAAAACTTCCGGCCATTGCCCAGCTTCTGCATACATATTTGACAAAGCAACATGAACTCCATAATTATGAGGTTCCAGAGCAAGGATTTCTTTTCCCACTCTTTCAGCAACCTCAGCATTGCCATTATTTTTGCTAGCTGCCAATAAAGCTCCTAAAATAACCACATCAGCCTTCAATGGCATTCCTTTTATTAGCTCCTCTGCCTCTAACAGCTTACCTCCTCTTCCAAGAAGATCAACCATGCATCCATAATGTTCAATCTTTGGTTCAATGCCAAACACCGTCTTCATGGAATGAAAAATATTACGGCCAATATCAAGCAAACCAGCATGACAACAAGCAGATAGAACCCCTATAAATGTGACATCATTTGGTACAAGCTGCTCCTTCGTCAGCTTCTGGAAGAGAATAAGGGCATCTTCAGCGTGCCCATGAGTAGCCAACCCGCAGATCATAGAATTCCAAGTTGCAATGTTTCTTTCATGCATATTATCAAATAACTTCTGAGCCGTCGTAAGCGCTCCATTTTTTGCGTACATGTAAACCAATGCGGTGCCAAGAATCACTCCCACTTCAATCCCTTTCTTCTTCATAAATTCATGAATTATTTGCCCCAGTTCGAGACAACCTGCTCGAGCACAAGCAGACAACACCGAAGCCATCGTTGGGCCATTTGGTTCAAAACCCGCGGCAATCATCTGATTAAAAAGCGTCAAAGCCTCGTTCGAACAGAAATTTTGAGCATTCCCACAAATTATCGTCGTCCAAAGGCTCAGATTTTTGTGCGGAAACTCATCAAACAAAAAGCGTGCTTCAACCAATTTGTTTGAAACAGAGTAACCCCTCACCAAACCATTAATCACATGCAAATCGAGATCCAATCCGAATTTTAGAACCTGGGTATGAACTTGTTTGCAAGCTTGCAAGGAGCGGGAGTTAGAACATGCCGTAAGAAGAAACGGGAAGGTGTGCTTACCGGGTATAACGCCGAGCCTCCTCATCTTGATGTAAAGGAGCAAAGCTTCGCGAGGATTGGGGCCGCTAGCTTGAGCTCTAATGAGCGTGTTGTACATGAAATTATTGGGTTGCTGGGTACTAGCAAAGATTCTGAAAGCGTAATTGAAATCTCCAAAGTGGGAAAGAGTGCAAAAGGAGAGTAAGCGGCTGGCGGCGAAGTTGTCGTAGATGCAAGCGGAAACGATCATCTGGGCGTGCACTTGTTTGAGTTGGTCCATGGATGTGCATTTGTCTGCGAGGAGAGAAAGACGAGGAGGATTTGGTGATGGTGTAGTAGATATGTGGGTGCGCAGCTGATGCAGAGAATGAGCACAGTGCTTGCCTAAGAATTGCAGTTTTGGCGGCAACATTCGAATGGTGTTGGTCACTGGTTCGTGGAGCATGGAATGATACAATCCTTGGCCAACTATCGTAATTAACATTTCAATACCGCCCGGGTATAAATTTTATTCAATCCAGTTTCATTATCCTGCTGCAATTTAATAAAATTTAGAAAAAATTGATTTATGAACTCTTAAAAATTTGTAAATATCAATCAAATGAATATTGATTAATATATATATCATAAACATTGTGGATCATGTTTTACATATTATTCTTAAATAAAGAGTTTGTTTTCTAAATCATGATTCTTTTCTATTAAAAAGTAAAAACTATTATTATTTCTATTCTTCCTTAGGATTTTTTTTTTATGAATTGAGTCTATATAAATTATGTTAATTATTGAATGTCATATCATATGTGAGGTTTTCAAAATTAGGTGTGATGTCCATCGATTTATGTGATTTATAGACATTCAATCTACCCATGTAAAAATGTTTCGTTCCTCCATAATCATTATTTTTCTTGTGAAAGAAAATGAAGAAAAATTATGTTAACTTTGATAAAAATTTAAAACAGATTTTTTTTTTCGTCAGGAACACCGAACTTGATGAAGTAATGCACTGAATATAAGATCAAACTCAAAATACTCCAGCTTTGTAGAGTCAGAATTGATAAGAATTGCACCAGGGGAATTTTTACTGGGGCATTGTTGTTACTTGTTAGCAATCCCTGCAGCATTCATCTTATCAGTATTCCTTTTTCTTATTATTGATATCTTCTCTGGAAATTTTGCCCAGTATAAAGAAGTCAGGCAAGTAACCAATGAAGAAACACGGTTCATGAAGTTCTGGTTCTGCTTTACTGGGAGATCTACAAATGGGACGTGGTTTTACAGGGAAGGGCAAGGGCTGCCTTCCTCTTTCCTCCCACGCTTTGGAATTCTATTTGAAAGTTGGAAGGGTTCTCCAGTGCTTGTCTTTGTTAATCAAAATGATACAAAGTAGGATTGGAAGAATGAAGGTAGTCAGCTAAGATGGCAGCAATAAAGAAATCAAAATTCCCATGTCCAAGAGGGTTTTGGGCTGCGCAAGATCATCCTATATCATCCTTGATCTATATTAAAAGGAGTTGGTTTGGGAATCATATCTGTTGCTTACCCATCAGAACAAACAAGTAAAAGTCTGTACGCGTTGATCATCACATTAATACAATTCATTTATCAATTTACCTTCAAACCATACATCAGGAGGGGTGGAAAGTGTTTCCTTTTTTTGTGAGGTAGGTGTGTTTGGTATATTTATCATTCAGAACGGCTCAAATCCAGTGGAAGCAAAAACTTGGGGATTGGTTATGTTAGTTCTTCTCTTGTTTACCTTCATTGCTCAGCTTATCAACCAATGGTATGCTATGATAAAATCTCTATAAAGACTCTCACAGCCTCAGAAGAATTCTTTCAGTCATGGATTAAAGTTTGCTGCCAAGGGATTTTCATTGCCTTTCCTTCCGAGGAACCATAAACCATTGGTGTAGATTGATATCCACATCCTCCCAACCAAGAACTGGCCTACTTCCAGTTAATCCTCTACGTTCAGAAAGATAATTTGAAAGAATAAATAAAACAGGTATATATGGACCCAACTAGTGCCATGACTGCTGCTGTAGTCCCTCTGCTCAGTGCTGATACACCTAGCCCCAATGTTATTGAAACAAGATATCCAACAACATTAATGATAGCTGTCAACGTGCATAAAGAAGTGGATGGTAAACGGCTAACGGGACACAACGCTGGGCAAAAAAATGAGCTAAACTTGTTAAGGGAGCTGGCAAAAGCTAGTTTCTCTTGGGATTCCAGAGTTGAAGAAGCCAGTGTCAGCTACACTAACAGGCCGGCCTGTTTTGATCCGCCCTCTAGGTGAGTTGGCGAGTTAGCCCGTTAAAAATATTTAATATATAATAAATATTAATTTTAGCTAAATTTAACACAAACAACCTAATAAAGTGGTGGTTAAGGTTTTGAAATGTGGTGTGGACCTAGGTTCAAATCTCCACACCCACACCTTTCTAAATTATTCTAATTCATTTTGTGGCTTGCATGTGAAGCCTTGCATTGGAGGTTGGACTCTGGAGGGAGAGGAGCTTGCCTTACGTGCAGGTGGAGGGAGGGAGGAGGAGGAGGAAAAAAAAAGAGTCAGCCTGCTCAACCCGCTGGCAACCCGCCCCGCCCTGATTGGCAGGGTGAAGCGGACTCGCCAAATTTGGTAGGTTGAGATTTTTAACCCACCCCATCATGCCCAACCTAATTTGATAGCCCTTGTTACACTTTCGAGAAATAGTTTTTTCTGGTGAAACCGCTTTGGGTAATCCAAAGTAAAGATTCTGATGCAAAAGGGCGACAAAAGGTTGAAGCACATCATTATTCAAAAATTTTGGAATTTTCAAATTTCAATTTTTCCGTAATCATTTGTATAGCTTCTTCTATTATGTGACCTCAACTTGCTGTTATCTAGAGTTGTCAAAACAGGTTGTGCTTGCTGGGTTGGTCGGTCCAACCCGTTTAAAATGGCGAGCTGGGTTTAGCAATATACAATCTACCAACCAGTTAAATTCCTCTCTTTTTTTTGAGTTTTTCAGCGAGTTGGCGGGCCAGCCAACTCATCAGGGGCGGGACGGGGCGGGCTAGCCCCATCTAAGGAGCAGGTTGTAGCTCAAACGGGACAGGCCAACCCGGCCCGCCCCGTTTGATAATTCTACTATTATCACGTGAATGTATATATTCAGACATGCTATATCAACTTCAGACAATTGTCTTAGTAGAAATGTATAAAATATTCTAATACTATTCCACATACAATTCCATTGCTGTTAATGCTATTCATATGATTGTACATATTTGATCCTCTGAAGATATGCCAGTTCAACTTAACTGTAGATTTGTACAAAAGATTCAAATATCCCAAGACTATACACTGGTAACAATTTCATTTAGTATTAAGAAAACGTTCAACAAAGAATTTTCTTATCACTGGTAACAAAATGCAACTCACCAATCTAATTACAACTCACTTGAAAATGAGAAGTTAGCAATTTAATATCATCTAACTACTAACTAAGCTTGTGACTCACAAAAACGTAGGTGAATTGGATATATTTGATATGCCTGCGTCAGCAGTTTCCAATTAAGCTTGTATTCAGCAAGATCCGATACCCATTCCTGCTATGCTGTCATACAAGCAAGCGATTAAGGCCATGAACAATGAGAATATCACTGTGATACATGTCTGGAAATTCAACTGGAACACCATTAAGCAAGCGGACACGAGGAGATACCGGCACTTTGACCGTAAACCCTTTTGAGAAAGTGGGCAACAGAGTTTCAGCTTGAAGACGAAGCAAATCCTGCCATGGAAGCCATATTGGAACTATATGCTTCCAAAAAATTAAAGTAATCGCTGATATTTCTTACATTTTCCACAAATGCTTCATCAACTGGCGCAAAGATTGTGAATCTTGTCCCATCCGTAAACTCTGCCAGTTCATCCTCCAGAAAAGTAGCCATTATAGAACATCCTCTGGACCTTAGAACGTCGAAAACTGAACCATAAGATTCGTTATCAAACCCAGATCGTCCACCCTCCAATGCGTCATTACGTGGACTCGGGCTCGGTTCCGAACCCAATTCAGGAAGAAGAAGAAAAGATGAATTAAAGAACTCATCAATCGCAATGGCGATCACCAACCCATCATCAAAAATCGCCGTGTTGGCCTCGGTAACGTTGTTAATCGACAATTGGGTAGGGGAAACAGGAGAAGTAGTAACTGTAAGCGAGCAATTCGACAAGAGAGTTGGTATGGAAGCGCCATGGGGAAGATTTCTGAGGTCATTAAGAGCGAGTCTAGTGGGCAGTATGTGATTTTGCAGCAAAGAAAGAGGTAGTGATCCAGAGTTAATGAAAGCGAGGTCAGAGGGAACAAAAATGGTAGCAGTGGGGGAGTCAAGATAGAGGGTATTGGAAACGAGTCGAAGTGTAAGAGCCATGGAAAGGTAGCCGGAGTCGATGAGGGTGTCAGCGACGTTCAAGTGGGTTTTACCAGCTGTAATGGAGGATAAGAGGGAGAGGAAGGTGAGGAAGGAGAGAAGCGAGGTCGGCATTTCCAATTCCAGGGGAGAGTTTGTTGAATTGAACTGTTGTTATTGGATTTCTGGTCAAGAATAATGCTTTGGTTTTGCGTTGATTTTTAGCGGGAAAATGAAGTAAAGAACTGAAGAAGGGAGTTGCTGAATCAGCCATTGCCAATGCAATCCTAAAGACCGGCTATTTTTATTTGAAAAATTCTTCTATCACAATTTTTTTTAGGCTAACACTACGGCACAGTTGTATTTTTAGAATGGTACCGTACAACCTTTTATTTTTTTAATATATTTTTAATATTTTTTAATTTTTTAATATTAATAAATTATTATTTACATTATATATTTTTTAAATAATTTTTAAAAATATTTTTATATTTTTAAAAATATTTTTTATTTATGAATAAATAGTGTTAAAAAATTATGAATGAATAGTATATAAAAAATGTAAAAAAATTTTAAACAATTTTAAAAAATTTCTAAAAAATTATATGATATAGATATTAATTAATTAATATTAAAAAGTCAAAAAAATAAAAAAATGTTATATTTTGGGATGGGATGTAATCAGTGGCGGATCTTAAATGAAATTAATAGGGGGGCGAAACCATACTTAATTTATAATCTGCGTATTTCTTAAAGTAAGTAAAATTATATAAAAAAAATACGTTGTAACGTAATTAATAATTATTGATGATCATAAATGTCTCTAATTTTTTTAAATTATTATAAAGAATATAAATAAAATATTACATCAACTTTAAATTAAGTAAAAGATTCTGATATATTTGATGTTAAGTTATTTTACTTTAATAAGACATGAGATTTTTGTTAATTTTTTTTAGTTTATTATTATTAGTATAATAGAGTTGATAGATTTTTTTAGGTATATAAATTTGGTTTATGATAGAATGAGAAGGTAGATATTAAAGTGACATAGATAAACAGCAGTAATAATATATAAGAACATAAAAGGAGAATAACTTCTAACAAAAAGTTGTCCTGAATAGTAAATTAAAAAATTTTAAATCTCATATTCAATCTCAATGATGAAAGTAAAATTTATGAGTGAATGAGATCTCACAAAGAAGATAACAATAAAATGTAGAAGATAAGAAATTTGACTCTTAAAACTAAATAAGAAATGAAAATTTTTGCAAGATAGTAAAATTTATACATAAAGGGAATAATTGAAACTCTACAACTTGATGATAACAAAAAAAATAATAAGGGGATAAAATAATATGTACCTATGTAAGAGTGATACATTAACAAAATTGAGTAATACATTTGTAAAATAAAGGAGATAATATAAAAATTTTAAAGTAAATAAATCATTTTAAAAAAAATTAATTACATAACAAAAAAATTTTGAAAGATACATAATTTTTTTTAGGGAGAGATATATTTTTTTCAAATAACTTTTTTACATGAAAAAACAAATTGGGGGGCTAATACCCCCCTATGTCCTAAGGAAGATCCGCCAATGGATGTACGGTACAGCCCCAAAAGGCTTGTATCAATAATTATGATTTTACGTATGGACAATTCCTCAATATCTTGTTCATTCGCAACAAAATATTTTCTTTGTGCGGCGGTAAAAAAAAACATGCTTTTTTGGAGACTATTTCACCAATCGAGTCGCATATTGGGCAGCGTTGAAAGCTTTTTCGTTAGCGTAATCTCTTTCTACGGGGAACTCAAACAGTTTTTTTGTGCAACAAATACAACCATTGGAATAATCTGAATTAGCTGGACTCAAAGAATAGTCAAATTTAGGAAAAGCCCACATACGACGACTTTTTTTTGTTGCCGTGGGAAAAAGGAGAAGTCCTACTTCTATTAACATAGGAACTGGAAGTGGAAGGAAAGGTATGATCCATAATACCCCCCTATGTCCTAAGGAAGATCCGCCACTGGATGTATGGTACAGCCCCAAAAATGGGGCTGTACCGTAGTGTTACCCTTTTTTTTAATACTTTTTACAAAGTATTTTTAATTGCTTATTAAATAATATAATGATTACAAAAACAAAGTGAGTGAGTAATGTGTGATTGCGATTATATTTATGTAAAAATTATGAGTTATTATAATTGCAAAAATAACAATTAATTTTATTTTTTATTTATTTTAATTTAAACTCAAAACTCTTCATTTCAAAGACAATTAATATATCACTAAAAATTAGTAGAGAAAAGGCACACTATATATAAAGTGAAAGACAAAAGTATGAGCTTATAAATTTAAAATATCTATACGTAAAATGTTTTAATTGTTTATCATTAAGTTTTCAATTCACATTTGATATGTTATTATGACATATCATGTCCTTTTATTTAATCATCTAAGCTAATTTTACTATTTTTTATTTATATATTATTGGTTAATTAAAAAATTCAAGAGCACATATTTTAACATTTTTACTAAATTTTGTTTAAAATATAAGAAACTTACTAATTAAACTATAAATCTTAGACACTGGAATACATTATTTCATCAATTTTGTTAGCACCGAGTGAAATATAAGAGTACTATATTAGCCAAAATTTATTCTTTTTATATATATATATCTCTATATATATAAAGAGGCTATCTAACAAAAAAAATGTTGATTTAATGGAAAAGTGTTGGTTTAATGGAAAAAAGGCTATCTAATGAAAGTGTTGATTAATTTCTATCCTTCCCCTATCCCATGCAATGTACCCATATTGATTGACCACTCAAATTTTCGCTTAATACCTCCAATTTATTATTCAAATATTTAATTCCTTTTAATTGATTTAGGGAAAAAAATTAGAACGGAAGTGGAAGTAAATCTATAAAGCCTATGGCATAATTCAAATGCACTTTAAACGTTTAACCTCATAAATTTACTTTATTAAACATTAAAACTCTATATTAAATTAACAAATTTACATTAAATTAACAATTACATATTAAGAGATACCATTATTTTTCAATAACATAAAAGAATAACAAATAGAATAAAAATGTTACAATCTCTAAAGCGCCCACCATTGTTCTGAATCACAGCAACTAATTTTTCTCTGGTTCAAGGTATTCCTCTAACTTAATCTATTCTCTAATTTCATCATATATTTTTTATTTGTATTATTTGCTATAATTTTGGGTTTATAAGAAAGAAACACAATTACACATTTCTATATTCTTTATTTCTTAATTACATTTATTCTTGATTTTTTTCAAACAAATCATAACAAAAGGCACGGTTTAAGATCGAAATCACTTCAAAAAACCCCTAAAGAACTTTATTGGAAATTTGTCTCACACCCGTCCCCAAAAAACGAAATTACAAACATCTTATAATGCTAAAATAATTACAAAATGTGCATTAGGGAAAGAGAAATATCTAGCTACAGATTTCGTGATTCGAATCTCTGTTATTCGTCTGTGTTGCCACTTGATTCGAATCTCTGGCATTATAATCTAGATCGTTTCTGGGAAATCTGGGACTGTTTTGAAGTAAGTAACTAAAAGGCTAGAAAACCCAAAAATTTATAAGTACTGTTTCTGGGTTTTCCTTGCCATTGTAACTTTCTGATTGGTAGAATCATGGGTCATTCTCAGCTCTGTATCCTTTTGCTTTTATCCATTATTGCGGGATTTTGTTTGACATCCCCTATCAAAGATCAGAAGAGAGATAGAATTACAGAGTTGCTAAGACAGCCAAAGAATGTAGGATTTGCTTAGTACTCTGGTTATGTGACTGTTAATAAGCAATTTGGAAGGGCATTGTTTTACTGGTTGACTAAGGCACCAGCAAGTCGTGGACCTTGGTCAAGGCCCCTTTTGTTATGGCTTAATGGTGGTCCTGGATGCTCCTCTATTGCTTATGGGGCAGCTGAAGAGATCGGCCCTTTTCGCATTAGGTCTGATAGGAAGTCACTCTATTTGAATCCTTATGGTAGCACTCACCGAAAGCAAATCTCCTATCTGGAAGTCTCTCAGCCTCGTCCCTATTTGATCCTCGATCTCTCAGTTTTTTGGTATGAGATAAAAGGGGGAAGGGTGTTGCCGGTATGGCTAAGAGAGTGGGAAGCTAAAGACGATATAAAGTGGGTAGGTTGAAAGGAAGTGGGTCGGGTTAACGTAATGTAAAATTTCCATTAGTTTTTTGATATCTGTGGGGCCCACGTTTTTTTAAAATAATTGTTGTACATTGAATTACATTGTCCGTCTGCCCTTAGCAGTGTGTTACTATCCATTTCCCCGCATGGAATTGGGTTGCAATTAATTGGACCATTCATATGGAATTACCTGCCTCAAGAATATCAATAATTCAATTTATTCTTTGGGCTGTAATAATGTTCTTAGCCCAACTTGATGGGCTTCACTTAAAAATGGAACTGGTTTTTCATTTTGAATATCATATTAGTAAAATTTGAAAATTCGTTTAAATGCTTCTGTTATTTTATATCTTTCTTTTATTTGACATTAAAATTTGAATTTATGATGATAATTAAATTATTATCTAAAATAAAAAATAAAAACAAATTTTATAACTTATCATCAATGTCTTTATGTATTTATTTCTTTAATTTTATTTGAGATAAGTTTGCTAAAACTATAGAATTATCTGAATGTTTTAACTAATACTTTTCTTTTATAATATATGAAAACAAGTTGTTGTTTTTATTAATGTTCTTCTTTTATATATATATGAATAACCATTAAATTTAAGTTAAAAATTAAATTTATTTACCCAAAAGCATTACATCATTATTTATCATAAATTAATTCCTAATAAAAAAATTAATTCTTACAAAAAATTAAAACTAAACAAAGGTGCATTGGTCATACATTCTGCCTAGTATATATAAATGTGGTCATAGAATTGCACACGCTTGCATAACACGTGCCTGCGTGCTACACAACACGTGTGCTGCACTCCCAGCGTCCTCTGCACTCTTCTCATTTCAATTTCAAAGTCTGAAACTGAAATGCCGCCAACCCAAATTTCCCACCAAAATTGGCAATGATCCAAACCGACCCTTCCCTTCCCTTCCTTATCATATCATAGCATTTTTCCTATTTTCATATTATATCCCTTCTTTCTAAAGATATTTACTAATTTAGAGCCCTGTATAGTAGTAATCAGAAAGGGTAGATTCGTAATCAAGAATTGTACCCCTTTACCACTCGCCGCAAGTGGAGACCAACCAATCCGGATTAGGCACCTACTCACGCATTTCGTTCGTCATAGTTCAGTCTCCCGCAAGCTCCTGAAACAATTTTCAAATCACCCGCTCAGTTTTTTAATCTTCCAATATTCGAATTCCTCCCTCTCTTCCTCTCTTTATAAAAATCCACTCAATTGGTATCTCCCATTGCAACTTCCTTTCCTTCGATCTCGATCATAAGTTCCACCCATTTTCCTTTTCCTTCTTGTTCAGTTTCAATCTTATAGGATTCTGATATATAGTTGAGTTCGATTCCAATTCTACCACCTATAAGCAAAACCACTCAAAGTCCCCAAATTTATCTGACCCAGAAGAGAGAGGGAGAGAGGAAAAAATAATAAATAAAAAAATGCCTTCGATTCCAGAAGAGCCATTGCTCGCTCCAAACCCAGACAGGTTCTGCATGTTCCCGATACAGTACCCCCAGATATGGGAGATGTACAAGAAGGCCGAGGCCTCCTTTTGGACCGCCGAGGAGGTCGACCTTTCTCAGGACCTTCGCCATTGGGAGTCCCTCACTCAGGGCGAGAAGCACTTCATCACCCATGTTCTCGCTTTCTTCGCAGCCTCCGACGGCATCGTTCTGGAAAATTTGGCTGGTCGATTTATGAAGGAAGTTCAAGTCGCCGAGGCACGCGCCTTCTACGGGTTCCAGATTGCCATCGAGAATATTCACTCCGAGATGTATAGTCTTTTGCTGGAGACCTATATCAAGGATTCCGAAGAGAAGAATCGGCTGTTCCACGCCATAGACACCATTCCTTGTGTGGCGAAGAAGGCCGAGTGGGCCCTCCGCTGGATCGACGGTTCAGGATCGTTCGCAGAGCGCTTGATTGCCTTCGCTTGCGTGGAGGGAATTTTCTTCTCGGGCAGTTTCTGCGCGATATTTTGGCTAAAGAAGCGGGGGTTGATGCCGGGGCTCACTTTCTCGAACGAGTTGATCTCGCGAGACGAAGGGCTGCACTGCGATTTCGCTTGCCTGCTGTATTCGGTGCTGAGGAAGAAGCTGAGTGAGGAGCGAGTGAAGGGAATCGTTCGTGACGCGGTGGAGATAGAGAGAGAGTTCGTGTGCGAGGCGCTGCCGTGCGCTCTGGTGGGGATGAACGGTGAATTGATGAGCCAGTACATAGAATTCGTGGCAGATAGGTTGGTTGGGGAATTGGGATACGGGAAGATATACAATGTTCAGAACCCTTTTGATTGGATGGAGCTGATTTCATTGCAGGGAAAGACCAATTTCTTCGAGAAACGGGTGGGAGATTATCAGAAGGCCTCCGTCATGTCCAGCTTGAATGGGAATGGTGGTTCCCATGTGTTCAAGATGGATGAAGACTTTTAATTTCTTAGGACACTATTTACTCTCAATATTGTTCCCCTGTTACCGTTACTCTTTTCTCCTTCTTTATTTCCTTTTTTTATTTCTTGTTTTAAAATATGATAAAGGATGAATTTTCTTATTGCGTTGTTTTTATAATTTTGTTTATAAGAATTGATAAAGGATGTAAGTGGCGTAATCAATAAATGATAAATTAATTTAATCACTTAAGATGATTGTTTCTTTCAATTGAAATCTTGGGGTTTTATCATATGGCAGCCTGAGTAATTGGTTTAATGATAACTGCAAATTATGTTTTTTGGATATTTTTTAATTATAATCTTAAATATTCTCTGTGACTTCTTATTTAAGATACTTAAAAGAAAATATTAGTATATAAACTTCTTTAAAAATATATTCAACTTTCAAGTATAAAATTTTAACAAAGCTTATAATTTTTAATACATAAAAACTGATATCTGTTAATTGTAATAATAGTAATAATTTATGAAAGGGTGTAGGTCTTTGAGTAGGAAAGAAAGGTGTGCTATCTTACAGTTTTACCCTAAATTTTTTTTTAATGTTTTTTTAATGTTTTAATTTTTTAAAATTAATTAATTATTTTTTATATCATATATTTTTTAAAAAACTTTTAACATTTTTTAAATTTTTTTTATATATTCTTAATACTATTCACTCATAACTTTTTCGATACTATTCATTTATAAGTATACAAATTTTTAAAAAAATATATAACATAGCAAATACTTAATTAATATTAAAAAATAAAACAAATCGAAATAAAAAATATAAAATATAACAAATCGATATTGGTATGCATTTTTCATTTTTGAGGATCATGTTTTTTTGATAATTATGATGCTTAAGAATATTATAAAATGCGTTTGGTTGGCATAAAATATTTTTGAGAATGTTAATTAAAATATTTTATTTTTATATTTGGCTTAAGTACAATTTTTTTGAAAATGTTAATATTTTTTATAAAAATACCCTTAAACAATTGTTCATTTTTTATATTTGTTTCTTCATATATAATAATTAATAAATGATAAATATAAGTTAATTTATATAATTTATTATTATTTTAATAATTGTAATATAAATAATATTTATTTTATTATTATTTAAATATTTTTATATTTATAATAATTAATATAAGCTTCTTTATTCATTATTTTTTATCTACTTTATTTATTTATTTATTTATATTTTATTTATTATATATATATATATATATTATTCTATTAATTTTAATATAAATAATATTTATTTTATTAAATTATAAAAAATA
>JASKGM010071447.1:0-16017 GCA_034509205.1 Ceratonia siliqua
GGCAGCAATGCCCATTTCCTAATCCAAAGTACTGATCTCAAACCACAACAAACCCATGTGACAAAATAAAGGGAAAATTATTATTTGGTGTCCCGAAATTCTTATTTGGTGTTTCATAGGTACCAAATTCTCAAATGGTACCATGTATTATGCAACCACCTTTTTTTTTTCTTTTTCATCCTTCATAAAAAATAATTATTCGATTATAAAAAATTGTTATTCAGCTATGAAAAGTGATTCTTATTAGTATTGTCAATTTGAACCTAACTCGTTTTTATAGGGCTTGGGATGGGTTAAAGATTTAAAAACAAGGCTTGAATTTAGTCAGGCCTATTCAGGTTCACCTTTAGGCTAATCAAGCCAACCCAAATTTTTTTTCAGCAATTTTATTTTATTTTTGCCTTAATTTTTTTTTTCAATTAAGCTAATGTCGCGGTACCCTACATCTTGCACTGGGTTGCCCTGTCGTAATCAACATTTTAAATGTAGTTTCTCTACCATTTTTCATCACTTTCTCTTCATTTCTTCCACAACTTCCAGCTACCACTCTCACCATTCTAGAGTTCTATCGTCCATCCTTTGGTCTTCATCCTTAAACGACTCACATTCGAGTGTCTCCATCAAGTCCCACGATTTCATCTTGGGCACCACCTGTAAATGCCTTCATCATTGGTATTTTGGTATTCTAGTGTTCTAATTTCATTGTGAAAATCATATTGATCATTGTTCTTGGGTGAGAAATTGAGGCATTTTGATTGTGGATATCCTTTTTCCCCTACCGTGTTGTGTTTGTATTTAAGTGTTAGTATTACAATATGAGATGTAAAGTATTAATGTTCATGTTGATGATGATAATGAATTGCAAGTTTTGGAATATGATACAACAAATGCTAGTATTTTTTTAATTTGTACTTGTTGTTTATTATGGATAATTTATTTTTGTTGACATATATTTGATTTGAATAATTTAGAATATATTTTTATTTATTTTTGTAGTTAATTTTTGTGTATTTTATTAATTTTTGTTAATTTTCTTAGTTAAACTCGTTTAAGCTTAAAAGCTTGATCGGATTAGGATAAGACATTCAAATAGAGACCCAAACAAAAATGAGTCGACCCAACCTTGACTAGAACAACTTGAGGCCTGAGAAGGGCCAAGCCAAACTGACCCAAATTAACAATGCTAATTATTATGTTATAACCATAACATAATAATTACTTTTTATAACATAATAACCATTTTTATAAAGGAACAAAAAGGGAGGAAAAAAGCTTGTAAATATTAATACATTGCACTATTTGAGAATTTGGTGTCCCAATGTTCCCAAAAATCAATGATTGTCCAAGAAACAAAAAGAACCCAAATAATATATGGTTAGAATGAACTATGGATCCCTGTTGTCACGTTTGGATCCTTTTATGTATATGAATAGATCTGGCTTTTGCAGAGTTGGTTTTTGTAGAGTCAAGAACTTTCTTTTAGAATTTTCCTCATGTTAATCACATTGACAAAAGAGAATTGAAAATCTTTGGCCTTTCCTCTTCAATACGAAACTAAATTGAATTCAAAATGTTATTATTGTATGAATTACCAACAAAAGTTTCCCAAACAAACTAATTTTCCAGATTTCTAACCCAATTTGTGCCAAATCTGCATCAACAACAATGATTTCCTCTTTGAAATGGATACACTTGATAGCATACCACAAAGAACGAAATGAAAGATAGGTGAATTAAAGGTACGGACAAAGTTAAAAAATCTTAGCAATATCCTTCATTAGATCAGGGTGGGCTCGAGCAAATTCTATGAATTCGTCATAAGAAATGAACCCATCGCCATTGGTGTCAATCTCCTTCATTGTTCGTTGCACTTCCTCTATGGTAACCGATCCAAGTGCTTTTAGTGCATCCACAAGCTCCGATGATGAGATCTTGCCATCACCATTTGCGTCAAATCTCTTGAAAATGCGCTCCCTCTCTGCAACTTTTTGTGCATCATCGCCCATTGTACAATAATGTATCCTTCGTAATTAGTTTTCCTTTTTGTTGTTGGAAAGTTGCAATAGAAAGAGGATAGGAGTTTGGTTTTTAAAGAATTTGGATGCCATTAAGGAAAGGTCATCCTTTCCTATCGGAAACTTAAATTACCATAGTTGACCATCGATCAGAATTATTTCCTGTTAAATAGAAATAAGACGTGTCATGTTATACGAATAATGTGCATAAGTTCACATAAATAATAAATATTGATAAAATTTATTGAGTTGTGTGTTACATATATAATTATGTCTATCTCTCTTATAATATAACATTATTATGTTCTCTCCTAATTTGAGATAATTTTGATTTGCATCGAAAACTTCCTTTCCTGAGATATCACCAAATAAATATAACAGTATTATGTTCTCTTAAAAAAATGGGGCTGCATCATACATTCTGGCATTCAAATGTCATGTTTTTTTAATTTTTTTGTCTTAATTTTTTTTACTTTTTAACATTAATTAATTATGATGTCATATAATTTTTTAGAAGTTTTTTAAAATATTTTTGAATATTAAAAATTTTTACCTTTTTTTATATTACTCATCCATAATTTTTTTAATACTATTTATTCATAAATAAAAAAATTTAAAAATTTTTTTAAAAAATATATAACATATACAATAATTCATTAATCTTAAAAGTAAAAAAAATTAAAATAAAAGATAATAAAAATCCTATCCTACCGCCACAAATTGTGGCGGTAGGATAGGATTTGACATAAGCGCATCCTAATTCGTTGAAAAGTTTAATTTCCTAAAGTCATGGATCCTTTAGTATGCAGAACTTCCCTTAGCTAACAAATCACCAAATTAGCATAGTTGACAACCATTTTTTTGTTGGATTTAGTTAAGATTTTAAGAAAATATAATGGTAATAAATTAATTTAATTTATATTAAAGTTTGACAATATAACACTGAGCACATTTTTTTAAAATGATATTTGGTTTTCTTATAAAAGTGTAAAAAGACCAATTTTCATACTTTCATAAGGGAGTTGAATGTTATTTCAAAAGAAAGAAAAGTGCCGAATATTATACTACCAAATCTTTTGAGATGTTAAAACAAGTTAGCCTTAAGAAAAATAACATAGTTAAGGTTGATTACAAATTTATTAACAATAACCAAGAATATAATTGTATAAAATCATGAAATTAAAAGAATTTTTACTTAGGAGTCCATTTCTTTAATCAAGTTTTAATTATATAAGTGAATACTTTAGGAATTTTTAAAAAAGAGTCTAAAATACCTGTGTGGAAGGTGTATTTATAAGGTAGGCCATGTAACCTGTTAGGGGAATGTACACGTGGCCAAACAAGGTTATATGGGTTTACTGTGCATTGGAACTGATTCATGAGCCTAATATGGTCATATACAAATGTGTTTGGTTTTATTTTCTCCTTAGCTTCTCCAATTAAAATCGTCTGGGTCTGTCTCTGATTTCGATGTTGCAGATTTGAACTCACGCTCCTCTTATAATGTTGCACCATTATTTATCATAAATGGATCAACTTAAAAAATCTTCACAACATCCTTTGCTAAACCATGGTTGGCTCGGGCAAATTCGGTGAATTCTTCATAAGAAATGACAAGTTTCTTCATGTTGTGAAGTTGCAAAGAAATGGGTACCCTTAGGGGGGACATTTGGTAGGGGTGGCATTTTTCGTTCTTAGGAATAATATTTTTTGAAAATTATGATTCATAATAATGTTATAAAATGTGTTTGATTGACTTTAAACATTTTTGGGAATGTTAGTTGGAATCTTTCATTCCTATATTTGATTTAAGTACAACTTTCTTAAGAATGTTAAGACTTTTTCTAAAAATACCCTTAAATAACCATTAATTTTTTTCACTTACTTCTTCATATATAATAATTGATAAATGTCAAATACAAGTTAATTTATATAATTATATTATTTATTATTATTCTAATAATTTATATAAATATTATTTATTTTATTAAATTTGTTAATTATTTTTTAAATATTTTTATATTTTTAACAATTAATATAAGCTTCTTTTTCTGTTATTTTTTATCTATTTTATTTATTTTTTTATATATATTATTTATTTATATATAGAGTTTACTATTATTCTAATAATTTTAATATAAATAATATTTATTTTATTATATAATTTAAAAATATTTTGATATTTATAATATTTATAATAATTAAAAAAAGATATATACATGATATAAGGACAAAATAAATTTTTTATATTTAAAAAACTTTTTATTTTCACGAGAATTGAAAATTATTACCACCTCTCATGGAAATATTTTGATAAGAAAGTTGTTCAAAAATCATTCATAAGAATTTTAGTTTTTTGAGAATAACTTTTAAAAAATATATATCAAATATAAAAATCTTTGTTTTCTAAATTAAAATTTTTAAAAAATTAAAAAGAATCATTTTACTAAATACCCCCTTAAGGCTTTAGCGTAGAACTTCCATTTAGATAACAAATCTCTAAATTAACACATTTGACAACTATTTTTCACTTGAATTAGTTAAGGTTTAAGAAAATATGTTAGTTGAGGCCATTTAGCATATAGTAGATATGTTATGAATTTATGATTATGTTTAAGCATTACACTTAAATTAGGATGACCTTAAAATTCACCATGGTGGCTATATATTAATGCTTTTCTTTATTTATTTTTGCACTTTGTTCTTAAGCTCTCTTTGTTTGTTTGAAAAAATATTCTTTGAATTTTTTTTTGGACATAAAACACCTTTTTAGTGTTTATTTTGTTCTAATAATTTATATTTTGCTTTAATTTTTAAAATTTTTTTTTAAAAATAAAGAAATTATTTTTAATTTTTGTTTAAACTCATGCTATCAACATATTATTATTTTCTACTATCATCATTGTTTCCACAATTATTATATCAAACTTAAAATTAAGCACGAGTGTAAGTAAGAATTTTAAAAATAAATTAATCACTAAGGTTAAATATTTAAGCCAAACTTAAACTAAAAAACACTAAACTTTTAAAACAAGTCGAATTCAAACTTAAACATTCCACTAAACTAAATTTAAGATAAAAAAAAATTTAAAAATAAACTGGATCCAACCTAATTATTTTTTTTTCTTACCAACTTGTAATATCTTCATAGTCATTACTACTAGCAATCATTAAGCTTTATTAACAAAAATAAAATTTTTTTTGACAGAATAAACGGATACTAAGTTGAAATTTATTTGTGGAGGGAAAAGCAGTGAAATGCCATTTAGTGAATTCTAACATGCTCCTGAGCATGGAGCATGTTTTTAATTTTGTAAATTTTAAATTTTTTTATAACTTTTATTTTAAGAAATAAGTTAAAAAAAGTTAAAAAAATAAAAAAAGAATTAAAATATTTTTTTTTTGGTTTTCTTCTTTTTTTTTGAATTATTTTTGAATTAATGTGTTATGAAAAAAATTTAATTTCTTTTACTTTTTTTCAAATTTTTTTTAAAGACTAATGTTTTCTCTATATATTTATTAAATTTGAATGATGTACTTTGTGTTTGTCTTTTTGTTGGCCGTTTGGTTTGGCTGTTTGGTCCCTAGGCCTCCCATAGCCGCAAATTATTGACCAAACAGTGAAAAGTTGAACAAGGTTGATTGGCATGCTAGACAAACACGGTTAAAGGAACAAGACAAAGTTGACAATTAAGCCTTCCTCTTTTTATTATGCAAGAAAATAAATCATCCTTTCGGCTCCTTCATACATCAACTTTATCTTTAAAACCTTTGTATTTCATAACAATACTTTAGACATTTTTAATTTTTTAATGTTATTTTAAACACTATTTTCAAATAATTTAAAATATTAAAAATGTTTATAAATTACTATTATAAATCAAAAAAATATCTCTAAAAATATTTTACCTTTATTTTTTTTCTTTACCTTTCCTTTGAGTAAAGATAATAAATTTGGTCTTTGTTTTCTCCTTTTATAAAAAATAATAATATCAGAACCATATTCACATTGGTGTTTCAAAAACCCCTCTTTTTTTTTTTTTGGGTGTTATTAGGGGTTTAACCCTCAAAAGGAATAGAAGGTGTCTTATTTTTCTAACCTTATGGGTCTCTTTTTGAAAAATAATTATATTCTAGCAACGTATATTATATGATTTATTTTTTTAAATAAAAAATATTATATAACATAATCTTAACAATCAAAAAATTCATAATATTATACAGTTTCTGCTTTTCAAAAGCTTTGTCAAGATTTGATTTATGTACTATATTGTTCACTTATCATGATTTCTATCCCATTTTTTTTATATCATTGATTTACAAAATAATTTTTATAATTTACAAATTAATAGTCATGATAAAGGCTATATCCTACATTTAACGACAGCATAATAAACCCATTTCTATCCGCTCTAGTGTTTTGTAAGGGTAAAGTATAACACTGATGCTGATGGATTTGAATTTCGACCTGTTCAAGGTAATAGGTCGATATTTGTCAATCGGTCGTCTGTAATTTGACACGTTTTTAAGAAAAATAAAAAAAATATTTCTTTTAAACTTAATTCGGGCCATCTCGGATTTGTAGTACTGTCCAGTCGATTATAACCGGATCCTAATGCGATGCCAATGGACTTGTTGAGATTGATAGTTTTTATTTTCAAGAAATTTTAAGAAACTAATAATATATTTGACAATAGAATTTGGCTGGCTCATAAAATAGTATGTCAAGTTTTCTTAATAATAAAAAAAAGAATTGTCTTTCAATTCTAATGATTTATATTTTTAATTTTTAACTGTTTACAATTTTCATATTTTTTATAAGTTACGTGAACGTGCTTGTTATTATCCTCTTATTTTATTGATGTATTAGACTATTCTTCTTTTCATTAATTAATAAATATTTTATCTTTTTAAAAAAATCACCGCCATCATGTTTCAAAGTGAACTATTTTGAATCTTTTAATTATTTATAGCGATAAAATAATGTTTTAACAAAGTTTTCGGCACCTGTCTTTTACAATAAAAAATATTGTTCATAAGTCAATAAATATAAATTATAAAAAGATTAAATCTTAATATGATAGATGAGAATGATAATATAAAATAAAATAAATGTACGATATTTCTAAAAAAATGAAATTTATTACCATTTATTCACACCCAAATATTAAATTTAAGTAAGAAGATACATGAATTGAGTCTCAAGTGGCAAGCCAAAATGGTAGCTATCATTAATTTTTTTATTTTTTATTTCCTCAAAACGCGTTGAGAGACTTTCTTGGTCACTGGATAAATAATAAATTATTTAAATAAAATGGTTAGATATATACGCTTACCAAAGATTCTAAAACACACACTATTTATTAATTCTTTTCCCCTAAATATCTGAACCTGCCCGAAGTCATGATTTTCATGTAAACAGTCTCGAATACATACTCGGTCAGGCTGCCCCAAATCTCGGCGGGCAGGTCCAAACTCCGAGACTAGTCCAATACTTCAATTATCTATCACCTTCAACGAGTAAAAGCTTGTTGTTGCCACTACAAGGACCACCGCCACCACAGTTGAAGCCTGAAGGTGGCGCGTGACCCAGTAGCTGGGCTTCTCTCCCTGTGCTGAGTGATAATTAGGCGGCAGAGATAATGGGTCAGAGGCTGAGTTGCAGGCAACACCATGAAAATGCTCTGTTCACTGCAGTTGCAAATGGGGAATTGGAGGTGGTTGAGGCTATGATAGAGGAAGAGCCCGATGTTCTTGAAGAGACTACGGGTCGTGCCAAGCTCTCCCCACTACATGTAGCAGCTGCCAATGGTCGGATCGAGGTTGTTTCTCTTTCTTACCCTCTCAATCTTTTCATAGATTTTAATGGCGTTCTGGGTTTTCGATGGTATTTTCTGGGTTTTGATCATGGTGGGTGTTTTCTTCTTGGGCAGGTACTTTCCATGTTATTGGACCGGTCTAATAACGTAGACATCTTAAATCGCCATAAACAAGTGGGTCTCTTATCTCTGAGTTTCCAATTAAACTAAAAATACAAGTTTTACCTGCTTTTCTAGCTGGAAATTTCTGTACTTTCCATTCTATAGTTTATACACTTATTCGTTCTGCCCTTCATTTGTCTTCTATTTGCTTATTTATGGGGTTTTTTTTTTTCGTTTGGTATAGACCCCGTTAATGTTGGCTGTGATTCATGGAAAGACTGCTTGTGTGGAGAACCTTCTTCAAGCTGGAGCTAATGTATGTTATGCTTCACTGTTTTTCAACTTGAATCTTATGGATTTATGATGATTGCGTTGATCATAAGTTTCCTAGATGAAGGGTAGTAAGGGTATTGATCATGGAATGGACTTGTATGTTTCAGATATTGATGTTTGATTCTTTACGTGGACGAACCTGCTTGCACCATGCGGCTTATTATGGCCACACAGATTGCCTTAAGGCTATTCTTTGCACTGCCCAATCCACACCCGTTGCAAATTCTTGGTTAGATTAATCTCTTTCTCTCTCTCAGGCACACTCAGTAACACAAAATTACAAGCATCAATGGTAATAAACTAGTTGTTCAATTGCCTTGTCAGGGGATTTGCAAGATTTGTGAACATAAGAGATGGAAATGGTGCCACCCCACTGCATCTTGCAGCCCGTCAAAGACGGCCTGAATGTTTTCATACCCTGCTAGACAATGGAGCTCTTGTTTGTGCTTCAACTGGTGGATATGGGTAATTATCTTACGAGTTATATCAATCAGTTATGGATAAATAATAATGGTTTTCCACTCACATTGATCAAAGTATCATCTGCAGTTATCGAGGGAGCACACCACTTCATTTGGCTGCTCGTGGTGGTTCTTTGGATTGTGTCCGGATTTTGCTTGCTTGGGGAGCAGATAGGCTTCAATTAGATTCCTCTGGGTAAGTAAAGATCAAGTTCAACGCCTTCCGAAACCTGGGTGTTAATTTGATTACAGCTTCAAGCACATTGCCTGAAGTTTAAGAACTAGAAAAAGTAAAGGAAAGAAGAATAGGTTCAGTGATTAATTATAAGTATATAGATATCAAGTTGCCAGTAAGTTTATATAATTTCTGAGTCATGTATTAATTTTACTTTTATGCATAAGAAGGGAATAAAATCAACTGAGAAACTCTGCTTTTTAGTTGACTTTAAGTGAACTTGCTATTTGTTTGACTATACGCAATTAGCTTCATTGGGCAAGAGATTACATCTCAACACCACTGTCTGGGATTTCATCCTTAGGTACGAACTTCATTGGCGGATGAAAATGCAAAACTTGAGTATATTTATTCATTAAAGACTACGATGACTATAAATTGGTTCAGGAATCCATTGCACACAAAGCTCCTGTATAGTAATTAAGGAAAATAGAACTTTATGGAACAGTCTGGTCCATGATTTTATTTAGTTTCTGTTATAATAGCCATATTTTAGTCACATTCGTATTTTACCATTCATGTTATGGTGTAACTTTGGCATATTTGGATAATAAATGTATCTGTAGCAAAGGGCACTTGAAGCTAGCAAAGATTTTTTCTTATTTTGGATTTTTTATACCAAGTAGCTGCTGACTTTCTTCTTCAGCGCTTTGCTGTCCTTTGCTTAATTCTTAACTCTTCCTGGATTCCTTAATCCCCAAAAATAGATCTGTTGAGAACTGTGTTTAAAATCTTATTACAAATGAATCTATGCAGGAGAATACCATTCACGGTTGCCCTGAAGCACAAGCATAGGGCATGTGCTGCCCTGCTGGACCCTTCATCAGCAGCACCGCTTGTTTGGCCATCCCCGCTAAAGTTCATCAGTGAGCTCAATGAGGAAGCCAAAGCCTTACTGGAAAAGGCCTTGATGGAAGCTAACAGGGAGAGGGAAAAGACCATTCTAAAGAAGGGAGACATGCCTCCATCTCCACTGCATTCTGACAGTGAAGATGACGATATTGCCTCTGAGGTATAACATCATCCTTATTCTGACTGCTTTAGAACTCCTAATCTAATGTACTTGGTTTGGTTAAAAGATTATACAATGTTCTTCGGGACACAAGAATCTGGCATATATCCTTGTTCAACTAGATATTTTATTATCATTCTAACTCTTGTTCTCCTAGGGAGTTGTGATTGCCTACAAGTAGTCAAACAGATTCAATGTGTCCCACTTGGTTACTTTTTGGAAACCTCCTAGCGCAAACTGTTAAATTAAATTCACTCATGCATAACTCTTGCATATTGATCTTTCTTCTACCTTTGTCAAGGACTTTAAAGGGTCTTATTGGTTCCTTGTTAATAGAAGAAAACCTTCCCTTGTGCATGCTTAATATACGCACTGCCACAATGCAGTAGTCTTCTTACTGTAATTAGTTGTGTCAATGCACATGCATGATCTACTGTTTTCCTGCAGTACAAGGACTGGACTTTCTCTATCTGGAAAAAAATAATAAATTACTTATTTGCTTTTGATTTCTGCTTATATAGGCCAGCAGTATGGAGTTATGCTGTATATGCTTTGACCAAGTGTGCACAATTGAGGTCAGACCTTGTGGTCATCAAATGTGTGCTCATTGCACGCTAGCACTATGCTGTCACAAGAAGCTTGATCCTAGAACTGCTTGTGCCACTGGACCAGTCTGCCCGTTTTGCCGAGGTGCCATTCTTCAATTAATTGTGGCCAAGATTAATACTAGCAATGACACAGAAGTGGATTCCAGTCCCACAAAGCCAAGGAGATCAAGAAAATCAAATTTCAGTGAAGGAAGCAGCAGCTTTAAGAGCTTGTCAGCCATGGGTTCGTTTGGGAGAATTGCTGGCCGCAACTCAGGAAAGATTGCTGCTGAAAAGTAATAAGGAGGTTGATGAGCCTTGATAGTTGGCTGTGGTTATTTTGCTTCCAAGCCAGTCAGGAAACTGGTATAAATGGTGGGCTGTACCTTTCTTTGGAATAGCTACCTATATTGGTATGTTATTTCAGTTCAGTTCAGTTCATTTTTGCAGAGTCTGAAGGATCGCAAGATCATGAGAGGCAATAGGTGACATGAATTCTTAAACTCTGTTTGAGTTTTTGTAATCTGCTTCTGAGTTGGTTGGACTTGGAGCATCAAGACATTTGTGTTTTTTTTTTACCAAATATCAAATATAGTATTCATGAGATAAAGTTACCTCTCTTTGCTGCCTGACTGTGATAAACTTATAAAAAATATATATACATACAGGTTTTACTCATTTATCCCTTTTGGATGGAGTATTATATAGAATTCAAATATTAGATTCATTCCCTGTGGGTAACAAATTTAATGTCTATTTTCATTTTTATCAGAACCTCAAATATTCAAACCTAGGCTCATAGAATGAAAGTAATATATATATATATATATATACACACACACTATACAAGTCTAAGTGGGTCACTATATTATTTAAACATACACCCATAGAAAAAATATATATTCCATACCCGAATCCAAAGTTAGATCCAAGAAAGTAAATTTTGTGAGTAACTATTAGATTTGGATAAAATGCTTGCATGTTTGATATTTTGTTATTTTTCAAAAGGCATGAACTTGTAATATGATAAATATTAGAGTAAATTATTCTAATTTTTTTAAAAATGTTTTAATTAGACAATATTTTTTAAAAAAAATATCCATAAATTTTATTTGAAATGTATAAAAAATTATAACAATTTTAAATTTAACTTTAATTAGATAATTTATGTGCTTAAAATACTTTTTATAAAAAAAAATTGTGAAACTCAAATATTTCATTTATTTATTCATTCATATTAATATTAATGTAAAATAATAAATAAAAATAAAAATACATTGAATAATTTTTAAAAGATTTTTTATAATTAATAATAAGTAAATTTGTTTTCAAAGAATATTTTAAATATATAAATTATTTAAGTAATGTTAAATTTAAAATTAAATTAAATTAAAATATTTTTTTAACTTTCAAACATTTTTATATATATTTTAATAGAATAATATTATTTATACACAACTTTTTTTGATAATTCTACTTTTAATTATGAATATATTATAAAATAATAATAATAAAATAATATATAAAAATAATATAAAAATAATTGTGTACAAATAACATTCTTCATTTTAAAGTCATATAATTAAAGTATCTAATTTACTCTAAATATTTTTATAAAAAAATAAAAATTCACTCGGACAAGTCTACTCCAGCTCTGAACGAAAGATACTAAAACAAAATGAGTAACAAGAAGTTATCACTTATTCGAGTTATCCACACAAACAAGAGAAAACTACTGGTGAACCATATCCATTGCTCTGTTCCAGCAATGCTCTGTTTGGCTCTTTTCCACCTTCTTCACCCACTGAAGCAGAAGCACACTGAGGAGCAACTTCGCCCCCAACAAATAGCGAGTTTGAGTCTTGAATTGGAGAGAAACCATTAGGTCCATGACTGGTGGGAGGGCATTTATTCCTTCTGTGACTACTTGTATTTGCAGCTCTTCTTTCTTCTTCAAGGTAATGACCAAGAGAGGGAGCTTCGTCCACGCTCACAGCATCAGTAGTTAGCTTTGAGCACAGTGAGAACAGCCATGGCTTCAGCTTCTGGTTCTTCTTGTTGTCCTTGAAGGGTTCCACCATTGTCGCCCTGTTTGATCTTCGAGAGAGTTCTAGAATGCCGGAAATACCAATGAGGCTACCAAGTGTAATGCTCTTGTCATGGAAGAATGATCCAGTGGACTATAACAAGCCATATGAAGTAAGTTAGGCAAACTGACCCATTGAAAACTGAAATAACAAGTATTCTGACTTTTAATCTACAAAGCCCGATATTTCAAAAGAACCGTATCGTATTCGATACATATCTAACACTTGTATCATATATAACACAACATCTTAAATTATATATACATAAAACATATTTTGTTGTATTACAATATTCGTATTTGTTTGTGTTAGTGCTTCTTAGATTTTAATTCTAGTAGAAACTATATTTGCCAAAAATATTGATACTTAAAAACAATCATTTTTAAAGCAAAATAGTTCCTGTATAATCTTCTGTAATTTTTTTAGAATGTGATTTTGAGTAATACTATATACAAAAATTTCATTCACAAACTGTGTATAAATTGGTAAGTTAACTGCATAAATTCAAATAGTCTTATTTAAATTTTTTTTGGTTAGATTTAGATAAAGTCACCTCTACAATTTGTGTGCGGTTCATATAAGTAGCATTTCTCTTCTCTTTATGTGAAATGGTTGTGTTTTTAGAGACATTAATAAAATCATTTATGGATTTTCATTTAATAACAAATTTTTTTGAAATAATCATTAACATAATATGAGAGTTTCTGTAATTAAGTGGTCAAAAATTGAATCCATGTTACATATATTAATAAAATGATTTCTACCTATTAAGAAAGTATTTTAATAATACACTTGCATCAATTTTACCCTTTGAATAATAGACTTTACATGTTATTTTAACTTTAAACGAGACAATAAATTCAATTTATACTATTTCAAAGATAACAAACTAAGTACCAACAAAAATGACAAACTAAAAGTTTAAAAAAAAAAAAAAACTGTGGTGTTCTGTCAAAGCATGATGTGCTAGGCCATGCTCTGGACCCCATGGAAGCTAAGCAATTATTGAAACACCAAAAAGGATGGAAGAACCAAAGGAGAGGAACGGGAAGAAAGATCTAAGCTTTATGGATGGGAGTGTTCATTACTTGAGGTTTCCTTTTTCCTATTCAGTTCTCCTTTGGACTGATTCAAAAGTTAAAAAGCTTCATCTTCATAAGGGAAGTGAACAAAAAGTACATGGTCAAAAGCCATGGTTCAAACCAGTTCCAAAGAGTAAAGTATGCTATATTTAAGACAGGTATCAATCTTTAGTATTTTGTTTAATTCAGAAAAGTAAAATCCCTTGAAGCCAAAGAAAGTGTTTGGTATAATGGTATGAAAAAATTGGTCATTTATATAAAAAAATTTACACTATTTATCTTGAAATGTGAGATGCTAGTAGATTTGGAATGTTCTCACATACCAGCATTTTTACAAGGATGTGAACACCTCAGATACCACCATGTAATTAGCTTACCAAACATAGGCATCAAATTCAGGTATTCAAAATATCATAAAATGTATGTCAAGAAGATATCAATATCCAAAATATCAAAGAATGTGAGATAAACGATATACAAAACACCTCAGGTGTGGTCTAATGGTGAGAACTTGAATAATTTATAGAAAATTTCAAATTCGATTTTCTGTGTTGTCAAATAAAAAAAAGAATTTTTTATAAATCAAGCCAATCATAAATGAACACACCATGTTACAGTTAGGATTCAATGAGATCCACCTCTACCATATTTATTTGTTTACTCATCATTAACTTGGTCTTTCACATCTTCTGTATACTAGGTATGCCCAATAATTTCTTGTATACTACATATATGTATGTACAGCCATACAAGTGTTCAAGGGTTTTGAAGTGACCAACAACAAAAAAGGAAGTGTGTGGGGATGAAATGTTCAACAGTCATACTTGAGTGGCCATTGCAGGTCGGAAACACTAGTAATTATTTTGCACCATCAAAAAAGCCAAATCAGAATATATACAAAATAATTCAGGTGCTCTATTTCTATGAATACTATCATAAATACTATCCAGAACAATCAAAATGGAGGCATCATTATACTGAAAAGAGAAAGGGAAAAAGATAAAGATAGATGGGGGGAAGGGAAAGTGATGGACCATAGCAGTTTGAGAGAGAAACAGAAAGCATTAATTAGTTTCAAAGCACTGGGTACCTATCAAATCTTTGCTTTTTCTTAAAAAATGTTGTCTGTTTTCTAAGAAAATCACAAACCTCAGTATCAAGATCTGAAGAAGAATCCGTCGAGGAGGTGGAGGAACCAGTGAGCATAGTGCTGAAGGAGACTGAACCAGAGAAATCCCCATTTCTCACCAACCCAATTCTCGCATTCAATAATCTTAGCCCTAAAGGCCACCCTTCTTCCTGCAACATTAAACCCCAAACTCAGAAATCAAAATCAATAAAAGAAAAAGAAAAAGAAGATAGAGAATCAGATAAATTTGCTGCCATAATCAAAACCCCAAATGGTTTATTCTGTGTATTTATATTGGGTGAGAGAGAGAGAGAGAGAGAGAGAGAGAAGATGTTGAGGGGAAGACGGTACCTGTTGAGCCATAGTTCTATTGGCAGAAGGATATGCTGTAATAGATGTGAATCAGAGAAGTCACTTCATGGAAGAAAAACCATTACTTTCCAATTTCTTCCTGCATCAACCACAAACCCAGAAATTAAAATCAATCAAAGAAAAAATAAAGAGAGAATCAGATAAATCTATTGCCATAATCAAAACCTCAAATAGTTCATTCTGTGCATTTACCTTGGTGGAAGTGAATAGGTGAGAAAGAAAGAAGTGGGTTAGGGGAAGATGGTACCTTTTAAGCCATGGCTCTATATATAAATGATATTGAAATGGGACAGTGACAACAGTCCAAACAAGTCACTTCAAAAATACGAAAAACACTTGGTCATTTCCACATTGTATCGTCTGACGACGGAATACCAAAAAGGTTGAATTTAACAAAATGGGAAACGGAGAAAACAGAGGAATCAAAATTGAACAGGAAAGGTACAAACTTGAAAACAGAAGGGAAACAGACGTAAGAGCTTTTTGGTTTGGCACAAGCGAATCAACTGCATTGCCTCTGAAAGTCACAAATCAGAGAGGGAAGGTGGGTGGAGGTGACGTGAGAGTGACTTCTTACCTGTTTCTTCTGTGAGCTTCTCTGGTTTGGGAGACAGGAGAGGAGGAAGCAGAGCAAGAGAGAATATTTTTGGCGAGAGGTAGATAAAGGGAGCACGCAGAACAGAGGGTCAGGGACTGAGAGAGCATGGACATTGGCAACAGGTAACTTTCATTTTTTTTTTTAATAATGAAAGATTAACTTCTGAATATGTAATTAAATGATTT
>JASKGM010071458.1:0-10635 GCA_034509205.1 Ceratonia siliqua
TATATCCCAAGGAGGGCATGCACTGCAAGCCACTATGATCTTGAAAGTCACCTTCAATGGATTATTTTGTCTCCTCAAACCTCCATGCTTAAACCCAACATATATAATTCTCTAACACATCTTTCATGTTCGTATACATTTTTAGCAACTTCAAAATAAGAACCATCCTTTACTTTTAAATTTAATTATAGGTTGAATTTTAAATTCTAATTAATTCCTAATTGATTCTAAGACGCACCTTAGGATCAAACAACATTCCCTATCAGAAAGAAGACAAATCAATTATGACTCTGTTATGGTTTATTTTATAATAGAATTGTTTGACATGAAAATCTTTATAAGATTAGTATACCAAATGGCTAATTCATAATCTAATTAGAAATCAAGGATAAAAAGTGATGAATTGATTGATGGTAACAAAAAAAAAAAAAGCAAGTAAACGGAACTCTTAAAAAGTAAAACACAAATTCGCTTGCGTGTGAAATCTGGGGACCAAGGAAAGTAGGTCAAGATGTTGACAGGCAAAGAATTGAGAGAAGTAACATGGATACGGTGGATGGTGCAATTTCTTTTCTCAAGCAACTTGGCCTTTCCATACTTTTGGTTTCTCATTTCCTTTCTTATTTTTTATTTCTCAGCTGTCAGCATCTTAACTTTCCGATGTCCCGGCGTCACCGCAGGAACCAACAACTCTTCGAAGACAATACCCAGATGGATTAACACAAGGCCACTAAGAAAGCCATAAGCTTTCCCGAAATTGAAATATGGTTGCAACTTGCAAATAGACGCGTTATCAGAGATAGGTAATGTGATTCTTAACAAACACTACAAAGTTTGTCTTTTTCCTGGAATCTCAGCCACTACCATTCCCATCACATATTTTAAAGAAGCGCCACTTAATTGGTCGTAATTGCAAATTCTTCTGAGATACACATGGTCCCCTTATGCAACATCTGATTGCTTCGGACGAAATGTATTTGTACTTGCATTCCATGCGTTCCTTATATGCTCTGTTTTTCTATTATCATTTGAGTTTGCTCAATTACAAGTCAGGATATACCCAGAGACAGTCGATTTGGTTCTTCAGAATATTAGCCGTATATATTTTACTTGAATTTCGTTTCGTTTGCAAAGATGCCGGTTTGGGTTCCAGCCACGGAAAGAAACTCTATTTCGCAGGGTTGGTTTCGATATTGGAATCAGAGTAACTGATAAAACCCACCAAGTGGGAAGATCTGGCCGGCAAAGCGGAAACAGATAAGCACCTAATGCAAGTATCAAAACTAAATATTGAAGATTGAAAACATGCACTAAATTAAACGTGGAATGAAAACCAGAACCAGAGCTTTGCAGTAAAGAAAAGCCCAATTAAAGAAACTTTTTCATCCTCTTGTATAACCAAACACGAATGGTTTCCTACTAATTCAACTGCGGCCCGTATGGGTTTATGCGCTTCATCTTTCTGGGGCACGGTGCTCTGAGCATTGGGTTCATTTTGAAGCAGCCATCAACCTGCTTCGTTGGGTTTCCTTCAGAGGAAAACAAACGAGCGATAAATTCCACTATGGCCTCAAACATCATCCTCTTCACCAATTTCCTCGGAGCAGGAATTACAGTCGCATTGATCTTCCGCTGGTACTTGAGTTGTGTGTCTGACTTGGTGGTCACCCCGTGAGGTGGATCCATCCTCACCACCTTTTGTTGCTGTGTCTCAATTAGATTTAGCTTCGTCGCCTTCTCTCTCTCTTTCTCTCTGTTTGTCACTCTCGTCGCCTTATATATATTAATGGAAGCAGAGGATGCTGGGTCGATATAGAAAGAGGCAGCCAACGGTGATACGTGGGGACATTGGAAAAAAAAGGGAGAGTGACGAAGTATCCTCGAAAAGCTTGAATCTTCTGACACGTGGAAAACTCCAAGGGGGATTCCTGTGATTTTTGTGGGCGAGAAGAGCACAAATAATCAATCATTTCATAATTCATATAATTTGTGCAAATAATCAACTGACGAGTGTACAATATATTACGTATCATTCATCCTCATCAATCAAAACAGTCTTTGTCTTTAGGTGATTTCTGTATCTAGCATTCAATAGAATTTGAGCCTCTCTATGTAATATCCATACAATCTTGACCTTTTTTTATTGCTTGGTAGGGAGAAGGAAAGAATATTAGGACGAAAGTGTAAGTAGAATGGATGACCTAGCCTGCATCCAACCATCACATTTCAAACCTCGAACATTTTTTCTTTGGCTTGTTCAATTCCATTATGAACTAATGAGAACCGACTACTCGTCATCTTTTTTTGTGCTACTGTTGCAAGGTGTCCATAGCCAGATAGGGAAGGGTTAGCTAAAGGAAAAAAGTGGAATTGAATTGTGCAGCATCAGTCAAAGGGGACATTCATGATTGGGAAGGGGAGCAGGTAGGTGCGCTGATGTGAGCATACTGCTAAGGAAAAATACACGTAATTGCTTTGACTAATGCTTCACTTTTTTAGTCATGTGCCCCCGGAACTTCACTCTCTTGTGTTCATACTTGGAACAGATGGCCTGGCCTGGCCTATCACTCTTAATTTTGAGGTTCCATGAGTTTTTGAAGGATTAGGATTTTGAATAAAATGTAATATAATATTAAAAAAATTATTTTTTTAAATGATAAATAAATATAATTTAAAATATTAAATAAGTGTAACATTTAAAATAGATTCAAATATTATTTTTAAAGATTATGTTTGATAAATATTTTAATTTATAATATTAAATTAAAATAATTTTATTATATTAATTATTATTTAATTTATACTTGTTTATTATAGATAATTCATTATTATTTTATATACTTGTTTTGATTAATTTAAAATATAATTTTATTAGACTGTAGCTATCCTACCGCAATAGTCTTTTTTTTAATTTTTTTCTTAATTTTTTTATTTTTTAAAATTAATTAATTATATTTTATATCATATATTTTTTTCAAAAATTTTTAAAATATTTTGAATTTTTTAAAATTTTTTTTTAGATTTATGATACTATTCATTCATAATTTTTTTACTATTTATTTATAAGTTAAAACTTTTTAAAAAAAATACTTAATTAATTTTAAAAATTAAAAAATATATTAAAAAATATAAAAAAAATTTATAAAATCTCCCCTGCCAGTGTTATCTATTTTATTAACTATTATGATTAATTTGTATATATTTTATTAATTAAACTTTTTAAAGTTTGTTTAAATTTATTTAAGTCTTATCAGGGCTAACCTTGTCTTTATACCCTTTTGGCATCTACTTCAGATACAAAAGTTATGAGGCTATTTGGTTTGATTTTAAAAATTATTTTTTTTATTTTATAAAAATAAAAAAATTTGTTTGAATAACTGTTTTTATCAATTATTTTTTAAAACTATTTTTGAAAATAATAATTAAAAAATTTTTTTTGTTTTGACTTATTTTTATCATCTATTTTTTAAAAAATATAAAAAACAATTGATGAAAAATATTTTTACTCAAACAAATTTTTTATTATTTTATTCTATAAAATTATTTTTTAAAATTATTTAAAAAAATAATAAAACAAAAATCATTTCAAATAATACTTGCCTAGTTTCCTACCACACAACATTTATCGCTTCACCTGGATTTCACCGACTGTATATTCTCATCCCCTATTCTTTCAATCACATGACACAATCTCACCTTTTGGGGGGCTTTATGGAATAGGATAAGGATTTAAATCAAGAAGTTTACTTTAAAATTTTAGATATAAAGTCAATCAAAATTGAAACGTAAAGGCTAAGAATCCTAAGATTGCTACACTACCGAACCCTAGTAAATGTTGTAATCCCCCTCAAACATTTCGATCTAAGGATGACATGCCTCTATGTAAATTAATCAGGATAGGGACAAAGAGGGTTAAACTTGAAGAAAGTAAAAATGAAATGCTCATTTTATAAAAATATTTTTTTACAAAATTCAGTAAAAAAATTATTTTAACCAATAATTATTATTTATCAATCTTTTTTATAAATTTTATAAAAAAACTTTTATGAAAAGAATAGTAACATGTGGCCATTCCATTCAGATCTTACAAATGCGTCCATCATACGCATAAAGGCAAAGCGGGGAGGGCTCCAACGCCAAATCTATTTATTAACTCCAAAAGGGCTTCTACTTGTAGATAGTAACATAACTTATAGCGGTAAGGGGTTAATTTTATAATCATATTATCATTCAACCTAAATTTCCCTTTTTGAATTCTTAATCTTATTAATATCATCCCGTCCTTCAAACATCAGAATAATACCATAGACCTTTTCGGAATGTTATACGAGTTCACATTGATTAGAAGACTATTGATTTTAGAGGTGGGTCCTATTGGTAGACCAAATTCAGGAGTTAAAAAGTTCAAGAAGCCTGAATATTCAATCTTCATTCCACTAATAAATAATATTGACTGGACTTTGGACACCATCATCACTGAAATTTGGCATTTAGTTTCACCTTAACTGCTACATATGGATTGGGAAATGGGTTATGGGTCTACTATTTGTTTCGGGGTAGGTTCATGAGAAATGTTAGAAATATAAAACTAAGATGAGCTTTTTGTTTTGTTCGTTTTGGACTAGAGCCGGGTGGGTCAGGCTCTCCTACGGTAGAGAAGATGGTGGTTTTGGGGCTGAATATTGTGTTGAAAGACGCGACATTTCTCTCCTATGTGCCAAAGCAAAGAAGACAGAGAAATGGGAAAGCTGCGCAAAGGTAGAGAGGATGGTAATTTTGAACGAGTTATTGGCGATATGTGAGGGCGTTGTAGCTTGTCTCTGCCAATATGTAAGTGCATTACTTCTGTAAATATTAGTAATCAATTTATTGAGGCAGGGTCACCCAATTTACGCGTTATAGCAGTCATGTTCTTTTCTGCTTGACTTGATATATATTTCATTGTGACTGTGTGTGTGTGTCAAAACATGACATTGGTAATGATGTAACAAGATTTACTTATTGAGTGCAGCTAGGAAATAATATTTTCATGGTAACTTTTAAGTTGTATTTTAGCTGCAAAATGCACAAGGGGAAACATGAAAAGATACATCTCCATTGTCATTTAGATCAATTATGCCAGTACAAAGAACACCACTCAAAGTTTTATTAGCTATGGACTAGGGACTTACAACACGCATAAACTTCTCACTCATGAGGGTGACATCATTGAAACTGGAACTAGCTAGGAGGCCAACATCGAACTTTTAGGAATTCAGAGGACCAAAAGTGTTAAGCCCCCTTACTTTTAATGCATATGATCTCCAAGATACTCTTGTTTACTGGGTTAAGGTTGCTCAATTTTGCTGAGCTCTTGCTCTGCGGTTGTATACCGTGAAACAAAAAGTAGGTAGTATGATTAACCTTCCAATAAATTAAATTGGACAACTACAGTGGTTAATAGTTTTACTAATCGATCATGCAGTGCACTTAGGACTTAAAATTTGATTCATTCTTGTCCCAGGTGTAATTATGTTGCTCTCTAAGCTTAAGTTGAATACTGACTAATGAATCTTTCCTTTTAGCAAAGTTTACTGTTACGTTTAACCTGATTATGAGGAATCTCCTAATGATAGGAAAGCTGCATATCATCTTGAGTACCGCTCAAGTTGAATACTCATCAGGCTTTACTAGTATCACTAGAGATCTTTAAGTGGTACTGGTAGGTGATAGGCCTGAAGGTATACAACAGGGCAGAAAGTTACACTGTATTCCTATGTAGTAGTATTATTATTTAGTATTTCAGTAAACACTCAATTTTGTTCAAGTTTTTTTTTATTAAAATTGGTATAAAAATAAAAAATGTAAAATACCTAAAAAAAGGGCAATAAAAATTTTGAAAATACAAAAATGAAAAGTGAAAGGAGCCTAATTCCTTGTGTTCATCCAGCTACCCATTAACATGTACACTCCCTGCAACCTTTTTTTTTTTTTGGTCCTTTTTTTGTTTGTTTTCAGATCAATCCATCAACCCAATTCCCCTATTTATTTTAAAGCCCAATGCCCACTTAGGGAACCAAACCCAAGTCTTTCAGCCTTGGATCTAACCCAAACCACTCAACCCATTAACACATTCCCTTAAGCCCAACTCTACCAAGCAACCCAGTAATCTAGCACCTAAACTTGACCCAATCATGCAATTCATTAACCAAATCACATGCCCAACCCACTAAACTGGCCCAATTGCTCACCTTCCTTTTTTTTTTTTTTTTCTGGTTTTGTCCAACACTCCCTCTCACCCTTCAACTCATTAGCAGCCTTAGCTCAACCTCCTTGCTCCAAGCCCGTGATTCGACTTGTTAGGGTCACTTAACTTATTTCCCTCTTACTCATTTTGCAACCCTAGTCACCCTATTTCAGATTTGGTTCCTTATCTTTTCCTCTTTTGTACACATAGCCCACCCAACCCCCTTAATCACCGTACACCAAGAGGCCAAAATGCAAAGGGATTGTTGCTTTTCCCTCTAACGCCTGGTTTTGTGTAGCAGAAGAAGAGACAAGGCGACATAGAGGATCATTCGCACACAAACATCTGGATCCAGATCCCGTGCAGTCGGGATCCAACTGCATGGGATTTGGTTAAATCTTGGCCTTCCAACTTGTGTTGGACGGCCAAGATTTGGTTGAGATTTTTTATTTGACACGCATCCCAAGTAAATTTTTTTTAAAAAAATTCTGATAAAATCCTGACCGTCCAATCAATATTAAACGGCCAAGATCTTCTGACTGCATGGGATCCGGACTCCAAACATATGAACATGGAGGATCCCTGACTTCACATGTTGTGCCTTTTTCTAATACAATCTCAGCCCTTGATTTAAGCCTCACTTCGACTATAAAAGGAGGGGGCGAGAGACTGTTTGAGCATCAGTGATTTTTTGAGAAGAAGAGAAGATTTACTAAAGGAACTCGTAAAGGTAAACCCCTTCCTATTGTTGCGTGCTTTTCTCTACCATCTTTGTTTATTTTTGGAGCCATGATAATACCTTGGGTTCCATGAACCCTGCAGCAAAAGGGGGATTCCCATAGCCTTGATTTGCTACCCATTTTGAAAAGCAACAATTTAGTTTGGATGTTCACTTTAATATGGATTTTCATATTGTTTTTTACTTATTTCAAATGCTAAATTTCGAATAACAATTTAATCTCTGTCAAATCTGAATTTTTAAATGATAATTTGGGTTATTGTAAACTTAGGTTGAAATTATATTTAGATTAACCATGTAATTATGTAATGCCTTTATTTGGGTTTAGGGACTTTTTTGTAAATTCTCTAACTATTTTATTTAATTACTTTATTTATTATATTATATGGATTAGATAGAAATTAAAAAAAAAGGAACATTAAGATCTACCCCATCTCTCTCTCGTCATCTTCAGTGTACCCGAGAAGCTTCAAGAATTTTTCTCCGGCCTTCATTTGTCTCTTGCCCTCTGAGTATGTAGTTTCTTCTGCGCCCTTTTTGGTTCTGATTTCATTCAATTTCTAGGTTTGATTCATGAATCTTTCTTGTAGTCCTGTAATGTCATTGGGTTTTTTTCTTTCCCAGCTCAATCAATGTTTTCTCTCTTAAATTTTCTTCCAAAAATCATTAATTTCTCTTTATTTTGGTTGGATGTAAAAGTTTCAGGTAATTATTTCAGGCTTCATGTACATATTTCGTATCTTCTATTAAGAAATTTTCCATGAAATCCATATATGCCCCTTTCATTGTTCTTAGTTTTATTTTTAGGTAAATTGCGGAGGAGTACTATATAAATTCATAGTACCAAAATTTACAATTAGAGAATGGGGGTTAAGTTTAATATATTAGCAAGAATGCTAAATAGAGTTCAATGTGCAGATGATCAGTTTTAAGGAGACTCTTAACTATTTTGGAAGGAGGAGAACCTTGAAATAGGCTTAAACTCTCGATCGAACTGTGAGTTGAAGCTTCTACCTTGACTGCATATATGAAACCATCTGAAAATATTTTATGATAGTCTTAAAGCTATATTAATTATTATTTTATGCCAAAAGAAAAATCATAATATGTTCTATACTAGTCTTGGAGCTATATTATTTATTCTTTGATGCCCGAAATCTTATTTTTATTAGAATGTTGTCATGCAAAATGATTTTAGAGTTCTTGGGAATAACCCCCAGTTATGGGAATTTCTGAATGTTTAATGATATGATTGAAATGAAACTTATAATGCCGCTTTCTTATAGAAAAAATATTTTAAAATTATAATGTTATATGCTTAAGTTTACTTATAAAGTTATGGCAACATGAACTCATTGATAATTGAAGTTTTGATGGATCTTTTGGCACTTCTATAATGTAACCTTAGGTGCACCTAGCATTGGTTTGTTATAGACTATTTGTGGGAGGCATAAGGTATATCATTGGAACGGGCATATGATTTATTTCATTCGTGAGATTACTCCAGATGCATGTGATTCATTGTTTCATGAGAAAGAGTTGCCTATGAGAATGACTGCCAGATCCATCTCCTTATTATATTGAAAATTTAGTAACTCTTTAGAATTTTGTTTTATATATATCTACATTGTAAAATTTATTTCTATGACTTTCTTTCTAATTGTACGCATATGCGATTTAAGATAATTCAAAAGCTTGAGATAATTGTTTACTTAAATAATTTTAGTTACAACATTAAAAATTATCTCCTTATGATAAGATGTTGGTTTAAAATTATGATATGTCCCTTTGCTAAAATTCACTTCCTAAAGCCTTCTTACTTATTCTAATTCCCTTTTTAAAATTCTATATTTATGTAACTGTCGTGTGGCTTCTATAGGTAGGATATGTAGAGGATTTCATCTCAATGAGTCTTTGTGATTCATCCATTTTTTTTATTTTTTAGATCAAGCTACAGGTATTAAATCTTCTGAGTCTCCATATTTTGTCGAGCTTGTCAATTAGCTGTGGTAGACATTCCTGTTATTGGTGGAGTATTTTGAGAAGACATTTGGATATGTTGGCTAGGAAGTGCATTGGGTTGTTTTATATTAATCATGTCATGTGTAGTAAATGTTTTGGTTAGATGTTGATGTTGTTTTTTGTTTCATTTTTGTGCCAATGAGGCTATGAAATTCTGAGTGGTGGATTCATTCACCCATTTTTAGCTGTAGGTGGTACACTAGAATGTCTGTATTTCAGGATAAATTTTACTCGATTTTATGTAAAAATGACATGAAAATTTCACATTCATAATCTATGACCTTGTGCACTTGACTTATGATTTGATTTAAATTTAATTTGAGTTACTTTGATTTGAGTTGCATAGAGCCATAGAATAGGTTGGCAAGTTGTTAGGTGGATCTCTACGTGTCCGGATTTAGAGTGTGACAAACTATTGTGTAAGATGGATTTTCTAGTAATGATTTGATCTTTCATTGCACTGGGGGTATTGATAATGTCTGTTTAGAATTCAAATTTTTTAGCACTAAAATTAATCTGTTGAAGTTAGAGTTTTAATTTTTAGCTCAATTTCGAGTTTATCTCTTACTAGGTTTGGATTTAGTGAGAATTTGTTCATCTCAATCATTTGTGGGTTTCTTCTAGAATGCTTATTGAAAATTTGAATTGCCATATACTTAGGGTATTTCTGTTTCACCTGTAATGTCCATTTTGGCATAAATTTCTTAAATCTACCGTGTCTTTATTGAAATCTCTCTTATGACAAACTCGCGATTTTTTGTGACATTCGAACACGTTTTCTTAAAATATTCGGGGTGTATATCTGCAATGTGCTGTCTTCTATTTATACTTCATTTAAATAGAAGCAGATATATTGGCTTATCAAGGTATTCAAATCTCTTGGCCTTTGAGCACATTTGCTTCCTCAAATAAATACCCTTGCCTGCGCGTATGTGATTTCCATTTTGTTATTGGATATAAGTTGTAAGGTTTCTTTTTCTTTGTTTTATGGGTATATTTATTCGTATTTTATTTCTTTCTACTAGTTTGTTAGTGGATTGTATAAGGTTTATTATTTGGTTTGTGATGTTAGTGTTATTTTATTCCTTCCCCTGTTGATGAGACTTAACTCTCACTTTGTTTCCTTTTTTTTTTTTCTTGATTTTACTGTTTTATGATTTATTGTTTCATGTCAATTTTGGTTACTTGTTGTGGTTCTTTTGCTTATGGAATGTATTTGATTTTCTTCTTTAGAGGGAAAATTTTGAAGTAAGAATTTTCTGAGTTATTGGACTCCATAGGTTTTTTTGAAAACAAATTAAGGAGGTTTTCATCATGGTCACAAAAAAATATTTTGGGTCACTCCTCATTTTTTTGTGAAAAATAATTTATGGGTCTAAAGCCCAAAACCCTTTTCTATAAATTAAATATCCAAAATCAGGTTCTAATGGCTCATTTAAATTATTTTTCAAAAGGGATTCCAAAGAAGCTTTTAAATTGAGTTTTAAAGATCCATTTAAATTATTTTTCAAAAGAGATTTGAAAGCTCAACTTAAATCATTTTTCACAAAAGGGGTTCCAAATGCCCCATGCTATTTTTCTCAAAGGGATCCTAAAGGCCTCATTAGCCATGTCCCTTAAAGATTTTTAAATTCATTTAATCAATAAA
>JASKGM010071469.1:0-16010 GCA_034509205.1 Ceratonia siliqua
TGGCCATAAATCAATATGTCATCAAATAATACTAAGACAAACTTTCTAAGGTGAGGCCTAAAAGTAGTGTTCATTCAGTGTTGAAATGTTGCAAGAGCATTAAAAAGCCCAAAGGGCATAACTAAATACTCATAATGACTAGAGTGTGTTATAAGGCAGTCTTATGAGTGTCCCTAGGTTCCATCCTAACTTAATGGTAGCCAGCTGTCAAGTCAGTTTTGAGAAAATAGAAGCAGCACTAAGCTCATCCATAAGATCCTCTACAAGGGGTATACAGAATTTATCTTTCACGGTATTTTTATTAAGTTTCCTATAGTTAACACACATCCTCTATATTCCATCTTTCTTCCCTACAAGCACCATTGGAGAGGCATAGGGACTGTTATTCTGCTGGATTTTGCCATTTTCTAACATCTCCTCAACCATTTTGTCTATGATATCTTTATGATAAGAGGGGTATCTATAGGGTCTTTTGTTTATTGGGTTAGCATTATGCATCAGTGTAATCTAGTGGTTATAACCATCCCTCAATGGTGGTAATGATTATGGTTATTCAAAGATATCTTGAAAATCTTCAAGAAACATTGCTATCAAAGGTGGAATGGTGCACTTAAAGTATATGCATGAGTTATGAGAGAATGAAGAATTGGTGAATGATTCTCAGTTCCAATTTCACAAAGTTGTATGACTGTTAAGTGGGCTTCTTGGGAAAGTAGTTTATCTAGTTGTTGTGGCCTTATAGTTTTCACAACAGCAATGGGAAAATCTCTCAGCACATGCCTTTTTTAGCAAATTCTATGGTTAATTTATTGAAGTCCCAAACAATTAGTCCCAAGGTGATCAGCCATTGGATACTTAAAACCATATCACAACTGGATAGTGGCAGTACCATCATATCAGCATAAAATGTGGTAGTTTGGATCTGCCACTTAAAGTCTTTAACCATGGCTGAAATGTTCAGCTTGCTCCCATCAGCCATAGAAGCTGACAACAATCCTGGAGGTTCTAATTTACATCCTAGCTTATAAGCAACTTTCTCATATAAGAAGTTGTGTGTACTACCACTATTAATCAGAATGTGTAGTGGCTTCTTATTGAAAATTCCTGAGACCTTCATGGTTTAGTAGTTAGATATACCAGTAAGTGCATTGACTGATATCTTAGGTTGATTTTCCTCAGGCTCCTGATTCTCAACTTCTATTGGTTTAGTATCAAAGTACTCCCTTTCTTCATCTTCCAATTCCATATAATGCAATTGAGTTTTTCTATATTTCAATCGATGGTTCGGGTGTAAGGCTCATCATAGAAAAAATAAATATAAACCCTTGGCCTTTCTCTCATTAATCTCAACTAAGGTTAATGATTTATTTATACTTGCACCATTAAAGGAAGCAGTAAAACAACTTCGTTTCGGCAATAATGGTGGTTTATAAACTGTAGCTTGACTCAAATTTTGATTTCTAGTTTCAAGTTTGAAAGTAGATTAAACATTCTACCAACTAGTATAACTTTTTAATTATGCCATGCTCACTGATTTATTGGTGTTGATATTAGGATTTGCAGTTTCATACAACTTAGCTAGTGTAAAAGCATGTCTAACAGTTTTAGGTTGGAATATCCTTACATGCAATTAAATGTCAGTTTTTATGCCAGTCAAGAAACAACAAACTACACAAACTGGTCATGGTACTCCAACACTGATCCTAAACTAATGCAAAGCTTTCAATTAAGACATAGGATCATTAAATGCAACCCCAAACCTATAAAAAATCTCCTTAACATACTCCCCCCAACTAGGCAAAGATGTAGTTAGTAAGGATTTTGCAAAAGCACGGTACCATTGCAAAGCTTTTCCTTCAAGGTGAATCATAGCTAATCTTACTTTTATGTTTTCTGGTGTATTATCCATTAGAAAAAATTGTTCACACAAAAATGTCCATTCCTTCACCTTGTCACCACTAAATTTTGGAAAATCAATCATAGCCAATCTAGTAGCACCAGAATATAGATTATATAAGTGGGAGGAGCTTTCATGATTACCTTCTTGTCGATTATCCGCTGTGTTTGCTGTAGATCTTTCCACCTCCTTTTGCTTCGAAGCATTAAGCAGCATCTGTTTTAATGTATCAAGCATTTCACATACCTTTCAGTTGAACATCTCTAAGATCTTCCCTACCATAACCGACAACTTTCTATTAAGAGACTTCTCAATTTAGTGAATCGTAACTTGAGCATGAGTAAACTCAGCCACTAGGTCTAGAAGATAGTTGGCTTTTATACCAATTGATACCGAAAAGTGAATTGAAATCCAAAAATTGTTATTGAAATCAATAATTCGATACAATACAAGTACTATAACTGAGATTCCAAAATTCTGATGAAGAATTGAGGAACTCAAGGTAATGCAAGGAATTTTATACGAAGAAAGAACTCTGAAACGAAGGAATTACAGAGAAAAGATGAATCGAAGATTACAAATGCTCAAAAATAAGCTATCTAGTTCAATTCCTAACTAATATACTCCACGGCTATAATCATATCTCATGCATTCTGTTTAGTTAGTTACCATCGTGTCCACATCATCATTTTGCCACTTCATTCATTAATCCTGGTTACTTCTCATCACCACCTTTAATCCACATCAGCTTGCTCATTAATCAATCTTCAATTTCTAATCGTTGTTATCATTATACTTAAACTCTTATATCAAATTTTGATTGTGGGTTTGGGTTTTTTAAGCTTTGGTTTGATTCTCAGTAATGATTTTTGGTTTTGAATGTTTGGTTAACAGTTGAGATGACTCTGTATTCATATTTATTTGCTCCTCGAATATTCTTGGGTGTTGCACTTGCTTGATTCATGTTTAGATTTTTGCTCAAATGTTGATTATGTTAAATCCCGACTACCCTGTTCTATTTGTGTCCTCATCAATGTATGAAACTATGTGGTAGATCACGTGGAATGGCGATTAGATCTTTTAGTAAAATCTCCAAAAATATCGAGGCTTTTGGTAATCATTGTTTCAATATTTGCAGCATTTGATTGATTTGTGTTCTGTCCTTGCAGACGCTAAACTATATGCTTGACTTTATTTTATTTTACTGGACAACTTTTAGTTTTTTTTTTAAATTTTTTAGAGTTGCTGTGTGAAACCTCGATATCTTTGTAGATTCATACATTGGATAGTTTAAGAAATTAATAACATCTTGGGTTCCAACCGCTTATACCTAAATCATTTTGGGGTGACTCATTTTATTTCTTTCAATTTTTCTCTCTCTAAAAGAATAGAAGAGAATTTCAATATCTATTTCCTCTTATTTCAAAAAGCAAATCTAAAAATCAAGAGTTTCAATTTTACTTTCTTCAATTTTTTTTTGCCAAAAATTATAAAAATAGGGTTTTAATGTTACTTTCTTTAAATTTTGTTTTTCAAAAATTTTGAAAATCACAAAGAAGAATTTTATCTTTCAAAAAATCACCAAAAAGAACTTTGTTTCTTAAAATTTTAAAAAGACATTTTTATTTCATTTCCAAATAAATCATATTTCAAAAATACAAAAAGTTTATTTTGTTTTCCCAAATTAATTTAGAAAATCCAAAGAAATCATAATGAGAGAAATTGAAAAGAGCAAGAAAGTGAGGCTAATAAGATTTTATGAATTAAAATATGTCAACCAAAGTCAAGTCATTTTGTTTATATATGAAATATGTTTATTTTTTTTCTTGATTCACAAAAAATTAAAAACCATCAACAAATTAAAATGTTTTTAATCATTGAAACTATTTTGACTTTTATTCCTATCACGGTTATGTGAGCGATAGGTTCTAAGGTCAAGTCTACCTTTATACATATTTTAGTCTTTTTATTTTTAATTTATTTAAATTTCTTTATTGCACGTGTTTGACCAGGATAATTGAAACATAATTAAGAGTTAATTTAGATGAATTTTTATTTTTAAGTAAAAATTTTTTTTTGAAAAATAAATATTAAATATTTAAATGTAATCATATATAATTAATTTTATTTAAAAAATAAATATCTTATGTTTAAATATAAAAATATAATAATATTTTTAAGTATATAAAATTATTATAAATAATAAATAAAATATATTTTTAAAAATTTATAAATATTTTAAAAGTATATTTATTTAAATTTTTTATTAAATTTATTTTTAAAAAAATTTATTTTAAAAAAATAAGAAATCAATTTTTTTTTTAAATAAAACAACTTTTTGAATAAATTAAGCTGTCACAAACAACCTGTTTTGAAAATGAAAGATTTTTCTGTAAATTTATTCTGGAGACTCCATTAAAAATCTCTTTTCGCTTACTTTTTTGCGGGATGTAGCGTTGGCACCGCCTCTGTAATTATTTTTTTGAGAGTTGTGATTTTCCTTTTTGATACATTTAAAATGAAAATTAGATTTCTTGAATGTTGGACAATATAATTGATAATGGACACTGTGTTATCACAAATGGGGAAAAATTTTTAAAAATTTTTAAAATTTTTTTACTCATAACAAAATAAATTCAATAAAAATAATAAATTAATAGTAAAAAAAAAATTGAGATAAAGATGATAAAGGTGTCGTGGCGTATAGCTTAGACGGACCGACTCACCCTATAATTGATATCTATGTCATCAAAATTTTATTGCTCTTTTTGCAGTACCAAACAAGATGTCAAGACTACCGAACAATATCTTCTTGGAGGAATGGCTGAGGAGCAAATGTGGTGATACTGGCAAACTCAACCCTAGAAACTCTTATTCCTCTTCTGCTAGAGCCATCGTTCAAGCATGGGCTGAGCTCAGAGACTCCCTTCAACACCCATCATTTCGCCATCATCATCTGCAATCTCTTAAAACCCTTGTTAATTCTCAAACATCTCTCCATGTTGCAGAACCCCAAGCGAGGCTGGTACTTACCATTCTTTCATCTCCAAACCTTTCTCTTCCTTATGAGTCCTATCCTCTAATATTTAGACTTCTTTACATATGGTTGAGGAAATCCTTCAATCCTACTTCATCTATTATTGATTCAGCTGTGGAGGTCCTTTCTCACCTCTTCTCTGCTCAATTTGATTCTAGAAACAATCCTTTCTTTTTCTCTGAAGGTATACTTCTTCTAGGTGCCATTTCTTTTGTGCCTTATTTATCTGAAAGATCCAAAACGACCTGCTTGGACTTACTGTCTAGACTATTGATAAAAGAGTATCAATTACTTGGCTTATTTACAAAACTTGTGCCTGATGTTCTAGCTGGAATTGGGTATGCTCTGTCTTCTTCTGTGGAAGTTCATTATCTTAGAATATTAGACTCATTGTTTGAAATTTGGGGCAAGGAAAATGGGCCTCGAGGCAGTATTTCTCATGGAATCATGATTTTTTATTTGATTGATTGGGTTATGTCAAACTTGATCAATTTCCAGTTTTTGGATAAAATACATGTCTTTCAAGAAACTTTTGGGAAATTTAAGGTAAACTATGTTCCATTTGCTGTTTTCATGGCTGCAGCTGGAGTTGTGAGGGCTGCAAATAGTTATGCATCAAGTGGTATGAAATTGGACGCTATCTCTAGAGTGAGAACTTCTGCCGTTGTTTGGATGGAAGCTTTAGCTAGTGATTTGATATCAAGGACTTCGAGATTTGATACGTCAGGAAGTGATCTTAGGAATAGCCTTTTGCTTCAATGTGTCTCATTAGCATTGGCTCGAACTGGCTCCTTTTCTGGCCATCCCTCTTTGTTTGTTTGCCTTGCTTTGGCATTATTAACTGAAATATTTCCATTGCCTCGAATGTATGCATCAGTACTTGAATTGTCACGTAGTTCAGGTGGATTGAAGCTTACTGAGGTCAAAGAACATCTGGATAATATCCTGTTCAAGGAAGCGGGAGCTGTAACAGGGGTTTTCTGCAGTCAGTATGTGTTAGTAGATGAAAAAAGTAAGGATGTAGTGGAGAATCTTATATGGAAATACTGTCAAGAATTCTACTTTGGATACAGGCAAGTAGCTTTGCTTCTTAAAGGCAAGGAAGATGCACTGCTTGAGTGTTTGGAAAAAATTGCTGAATCTGCTTTCCTAATGGTTGTGGTTTTTGCCTTAGCTGTCACAAAGCACAAGTTGAACTCCAAATTCACTCGAGAAATGCAGATTGAAGTCTCGTTGAAGATACTAGTATCATTTTCTTGTGTGGAATATTTTCGTCATGTCCGTTTGCCAGAGTATATGGAAACAATTCGCAAGGTAGTTGCAAGTGTTAAGGAAAGTGATCATGCTTGTACATCTTTTGTGAAGTCCATGCCCTCTTATGTTGACTTGACGAATGGCCCAGGTGTGATTTAAAATTTTCAAAAACCCCTGATTATCTTCTTCAATTACATCTGTGATGTGTTTTTCCCCTTCTTTTTTTGTTATCTTGATTTTTATAAGATTCAACATGTCTTCTAGACCTTACTCTGGACCAGAGAACCAAATACATGTGGTCCAAGGATGAAGTGCAAACAGCTCGCATTTTGTTTTATCTCCGAGTCATTCCCACTTGTGTTGAGTGTTTGCCCAGCCATGTATTCAGGAGCTTGGTAGCTCCAACAATGTTCTTGTATCCTATATCGAAATGATATTTTGGGTAATCTGGTCTCATTATCATGCGTAGCAAATTTGTATCCTTATTCAAGTGCAACTAGATATATGGAACACCCAAATGGAAAAGTAGCTCGAGGCTCGCATTCTTTGTTTGTGGCATTTATATCTTTGGGGAAGGAATTTGAAATGAATGATAGAGTTTCATTGAAGGAGCAGCTTGTTTTCTATTATGTACAAAGATCCTTACTGGTATCTAAATCAACTGAAAACCTTAATCTTAAATTTGAGACTGATAACTTGGAAAACAACTCTAATCTATTATGGAATATTACTATAGGGATATCCTGGCATAACTCCTTTTGAGGGTATGGCTTCTGGAGTTGTAGGAATTGTCCGAAATCTTCCTGCTGGAAGTCCTTTGATATTTTATTGCATCCACAGTCTTGCTGAGAAAGCTGATAGGCTCTGTGCTGAAGTCTTCTCTCACGATGCTGATGCATGGAAGAAGTTGCAAGGAGAGCCAGAGCCATGCAAGAAATTACTGGACTTACTTTTGCACATAGTTTTCCTTATAGATATACAAGTATGTTATCGTTAATTTATTATGATTAGCTGATTTAATATTTCTTCTTCTTCCTTCTTTGTTTTTTTTGGGGGGTGGGGGGAACTTAATATAAAATTAAGCACTGACGGGGGTAATGATCTGGACGATGAGGGGATGGTTAGCAAGGGAAAGCTGCAATGCAGCGTGGCTCAAGGAAAAGGTAGTTAAAAGGAGAGGGGGGCTGGTAGAGAGGGGCATGTTGAGTTTGGTGTTGATTTGTGGGAGGCTAGCATCCCATATTGGCTAGCGTTGGTTCTGGGTAGAAGGTTCTTCTTGTGAGGGGCGTTCCTGTGAGAATGTTCATACTCTGTTCTGGAGTACCTACTGTTTTACTGCATTACTGGTTTCCATTTCATTGCTCTTGGTTCCCATCATCGACGTGCTAGGACTCGAGTATGGTGCTTGCAATTAAGTCAGGCTTGTTAAAAATGCATCAATTTAAAATTTACTGGTTAAGATTGGGTGTTCTGGAAATTGTCTTGCACCTTATGCATTCAATATTGTTTTTAATGTTGATTAATGCAAGCTTTTTATTACTTTCTAGGTCTTGGCTGACTTGATGAAGTTGTTGGCACAGTTAATTACTAAGTTACCACAAGATGCACAGAACATGGTTCTTAATGAGTTATATTCACAAGTGGCTGAATCTGATGATGTCATACGCAAACCAACATTAGTTTCATGGCTGCAGTCATTATCTTACCTTTGCACGAAGGCTTCACATCAAAATGCTGCATCCAAAAGGAGTGCAAGTGAAGATAACCTAACTTCGGCCTGTACTGTAGAACCATTAAGCGGGTTTAGATTAATTTCACAACTCTGAGGTGGTCAGGTCCAGTGTTTTGTACTATACCTTGTCTTCTAGTCTCCATAATAAATTCTCTGGTTACAGATCTTGTTAATGCACCTGTTACTGCATTTGATATTGTTGAGCTGATTCTTGACGTGCTGCATTTTCCTTTTCTTTTATTCAGCATGACACTGCTGTCCTTGATTCCTTGCTTCTATTATCTTGTCTTCAATTTCAAAATTATCTTATGGGTCTATTGCCTAAGTTGCTAATTACATTTTAATGCCTATTATCTATGGCATCTGCGATTGCCAAAATTAATTTGGCAAAAGTCCACTTTTGGTCCCTTAACTTTAGGTGAGGATTCATTTTGGTCCCTCAAATTTATTTTGTTTCATTTTCGTCCTTTAGTTTAAGTAAATGTTTCAATATCATCCTAATTGATAACACCATTAAATATTCTAACAGAATTATTTTACATGGCATTTTTTATGCCTACGTGTCATTTTTAATGCTCACTCATCTTTTTCTTTCCACTCTTTTATGCCTTCTCTCTTCTCATCTCCCTATTTCTCTCTCATCTCATCTCCCTCTCTCTTATTTTCTGGCAAAAAGCAACTTCTTGGTACAAATATTAAAGAAACAGGTTTCATATGCTGCACCAAATTAGAGTTGTTTGGCGATATTATGGATTCAATTTGGTTGAAGTTGCCATTGCAGAACCAGAATGATGATTAGCAATTGGAGAAGCTTTTGAAAAGTCCTTTGAGAAATTAGAAGCTAAAACATTGAGAAAGTTGAGGGTGACACAGGAGCCATACATGGCCCTTGTTACTTCATCATAAGCAAGAGCAGATCCAATGTACCCAATCAGAGTACGTTCCCCCGGTTTGACTCAAATTTCAGCAATCCACTTACCCCAAGGCCTTTGCCTAACAGTCTAACACCTCTGTAGTTACAACATGAATTCTCAGACCCTCCTTTACCTTTCATACATCCCTCCTTTGATCCCTTGGCAGGAACTTTCTGTCCATGTCATTACAGGGATCTAGCTGGGCATTATATTCTTTCCATCTTGCCGGTGTCTTGGTCAGTGTCTTGGTCAGGGACTTAGATCCAATAATTGGTAAATTAGGTGAGGATGGAGGCAGATTGGATTTGCTTCTTCTTCTTGTGAGCTTAAATACAGAGGGCACTGATGAGCAAAAAAATACAAGTAAAAGGCATATGACAATTGTTTTAGAACTAATTCTAGAGCCATCCTTTCTCTCATAGCTGCCAGTGTCTGGGCCAGAAAAGATTATCCTCCCATGGTGGCCAGTTTCTTGACCAGAAGAGAAGAGTGAGAGGGAGATGAGAAGAGAGAGAAAGCATGAAGAAAGAATAAAGGTTATTTGGACTAGCTGTTGTGGTATAACCATGCCACTGGGTAAAGGTTTTGTCACATAGGATATTTCCGTTCAAATAGAACATGGCGTCAGCAAAAAGGGCCACATCAGAACAGTTTTTAACTTGAGGGACTGATTTGGAACAAAATTTAGTCAAGGGATCAAAATGAAACCTCACCCAAAGTTAAGGGACCAAAAGTGGACTTTTGCCAATTAATTTATATAATAACTCATCTGTCCTCATTAAAGCTGAAAGAGGTTAAGGAGAATGCTGCCAAAGGCAATGTTTACTTGGAACTGAGGAAAACGTGAATAACCTTGTGGATTGGATGACAGTGTGTCATTCATAGAAAATTTTGAAAATATAGTCTAAAGAGAAAGAAAACTTTGTATCAGCCACAAGGTGAAATTCAAATTGAAACTGCGTAATTAATGTTTCTACATCTTCCATATTACACTTAAATCTAAGATATCTGATGCCATTTTAAAAAAATTCAACTGCCAAATTTATTGAAAATGTATTTGAAATTGTATTATGATTAATTTACTGTTGCTGACGAAGTCATCTGATTTCAAAATCCACTCACTGTTACTATCCTATAAAAGCTGTATACAGATCATTGTAAATCTATTTGTTCCATTTAGACATTTCGGAGGTGAGAGCTACTAATTTCAAAACTGTTTGGTTTATGATTATTGTCCTGTAATTCTCTTATTTACAATGAGCTGCTCTTATATTTGACTCTTACATACAATTCTAATTTACTTTCAGTTTTTTTTGCCTTATCATATATTATTCCTTTCTGGAACTCTGAATGACTGTAATTATCAAACGACTAAAACAAACTCTTATGTTCCTTTGAAAGCTGCATCCTGATCACTATAAAGCCATCCTCCCTCCATTGTCAGTCCCCACTTCTTCAAAATGCAAATCTTCTCTCCATTCTGCATTGGGATCTTTGAACTTTGAAGAAGAAAATAACTCATGCTTATAGACATAGTCTTGGTGACCCAGTTGCTCAAAGCCTCAAAGTGCAGAGCATCGGGTTCAGTTCAATTCCTCTGTAATTGGAGTTGTAAGTTCTGTTCCCTTTCTAGGTTTTTGATTAAGCATTCAAGATTCCGAACTATCCAGGTGTTAATATTATTTGTAGGGAGAGGTTTGTAAAGCTATAATCTACTTGGAAATTGCTGTTACAAGGTATCTTCTTGTTGCTTACTCCAATCTCTATGAATGTGTTTATGGCTATAATGTTTGGGTTGTTGATTTGCAGGCTGGGGGTTCAATTTGATTGATCAAGCACAATGGTCTTGGCGTCAAGTGGGTGTTGCTTGTAATTTTTCATTTTTTCAATTCTTCTCATTTTCATTTGTATGTAAATGGATATTTTGCTGAATTGTGTATTTTGGAGATGTAGGACAAAGCTGGATGTCAGAGACTTAATGATACAGTTTGGGTGTGTTAGAATTGTCTCCTTTGCACAAAAGGGTTTAAATATGTAAGTTCCAGTTCTTTTGTGCTATATTATCTCTTGAAAATGGCATGGGGGTATATGCTAGATGCTGGACGAAATGGTTTTAACGGTATACTTTATTTAGCAGTTCATATTAACATTTCTGGCATTGTTTTGAAATTTTGTGCCTCCATATATTGCTGATATATATGTCTCATTGCTTGGCCCAGTCGGACATGCCAACATCAATAGATTCATGCTAAAAGGACACTAGAGACAGAATAGACTTGGTAATATTTTAAGATTTGTACTTGATGAAAAAACTAGATAATGTGTCTTATCCAAGTTTTTATTTCATAAGCAAGACAAGTTCTAGGACTCTGAATACTAACTCATTTCTGTTGAAGTCAGGCAGATATGAATAATAATAAATGTCACATAAAAACCAAAGTAACAACTACAGATGATCTACGACCAGAAACATCTGGATGGTGCAGCCCAATAACAGAGTCTGGCATATCTCTTTATTTTTCCGCATCTTTATCTCAAGTTGAAGTCCACAATAGGTAATTAAATATCATAATTTATAATTCTCTTCTGAAGGATATATCATATCTCACAAATCATGCTGCTGTTTACTTGGAAATGGCAAAGGTATGTTATTTGGCTTATAGTTTAAATAAACGTCAATTCATTCCGATTCATTTTTTTTGGTTTATTTGGCTCTGACTAGGTTTGAACTCGTGACCCTCAATGGATTCTAGTACCTCTCTGGACCACAGGTTCATTGGTCAATTCATTCGAATTCAATGTGAATTGCTGTGGTTCAATGGACAGAAAGATTAATGCTTTAGTTTGACTTTTAGTCTATAGGAAGATCACTATCAATAAAATCTAAGGGTTTTTGTGTATGTCTTCATCAAACCATGTGAATTGTTTTTATTTTTTAGAAAAATAATATTTTATTGAGGGAGAAAAGAATTGCAAATTAGGAGGGTAAGACATCCTCCAATAAAAATAAATATGAAAAAAAAAAGAACCAAAAGAAACACAATAAAGTTCAGGAATGAAACAAAGCTGCCCAATCTCTCTGTAGATCAACAATAGGAACCCCCTTATGCAGAACCAAACCATGTGCATTGTAAATATAATGTTTGTGGCTAAGCATATTATATTTTGATTGCTTCATGTGCATTGATGGTTGCAATGTTGGTGGCAAATCTGGTGATATAAGTCCAGACTCTAGTTCTTCGTCATGTGATTGGATCTAGTTTTGGGATAAGGATTGCATTTTCCCTGCATATTCTGCCTCAAGTTGTTCTTTCTACAACTGCTCAGGTAAGCCCTAAAATGATTTTGTTACTAGATTGTCCTTTGAGTGTTTGCAAATAAAGCTAGGAAAGACTATTTATTTGTATGTGTATCATGAATTGTTTGTGAATATAGCTTTGTGAAATATGAGTTTGTCTTAGGAATTGCCATGAGAGTTTCTCTACGGGGAAGATAACTTTTGTTTATAAAAATTTTGGAGATACCTGTGTTCTGCCGAAGGTTGCATTAGTTATAATAATATGCTTTTAATATCTTCTGATTCAACTAAATTGATAGTTGTAAAGCTCATCTGATATATTCTAGATCAAAAAGAGAATGAAAGATGCTGAATGACCTGCATAGTATGATAGTAGTCTTTGGACACTGAAAATTTGGGTCACTCTGAAGGTGAAAACATGTTATTGTTCTGGTAGTAGATTCCAATCACTACTGATTGTGTGAACGTATTGCAAAGAATAGTACATCAGCTTTTTGATTGGATGGAAAAGGTTACTCCACTCTAGCCTGCTTATTCTATGATGTAATTGGTCCATATTTTAAGTAAACTTTTAAGTAAACACTCTATGAAATATGTTTATTTATTTATAGGTACTTGTGTCCTTTACTACATTTTCTTCTATCAACACTAAAGAGCAGGGAATGTTAAGTGTGTGTAAAAGGGAAAAGGAAAGGCTAATTTTTTAAAAAGGAATATAGAAAGTGCAAAAGAGAAGGCAGTAAACAGAGAAGGTAGTGGTGATATGGGCACAAAGATCTTAGGACAGTGAATAGATAAATGTGGTTATATTTATAAAAAAAATATATTTCATGTGAATTTTCATTTATATTCACTTAAATTTTGTTTAAACAACCATTCACATGAGATATGGACTTCTTCGGACTTTTTGGGACAAAATGAGAATGAAAACTCCTTGAGGGTTAAAGGTATTGAATATTGATGATGAAAAATCTAATGGTCATTTGACTAGATTTAGGGCCATGTAATGTGCCAGCTTACTCAAAACTGGGTTACCTTTTTAGTCTCTTCTGTCGAGCATATTTGTAGTATCCTATAGTTGAACTTATTGTCAGATAATGAAGATTGAAGACAGGAACATGACAACAATATAGTTATAGTTCTAATAGGAACAACATATTTCTTATGGAAAAGGATTGCAAAACAAAAAGGTAATCTGTTGTATTGTATTCTATTGTGAGGGTGGATTAAGGGATCAATGGTTTTGTTTCCTATTGTTTATCTCTTGCTTGATTTTAATAAAAGAGCATGTAGAGAAAAACAAACATGTGACAGGAAAAGTAATTATTTCACAATATTACATTTTCGATAAAATTGATCCAGATCATTTTTTGCAAATCTCATTTAAAGGATAAAGTACATAAGAGTATTTCATAGGGGTGATGGACCGGATGGACCCTAAGGAGGGTTTTTGGGATGGTTTTGGAAAAACGGTTAGAAGTGGCAGGTGGCATGGAACAGGTGGCAAGCCAATTTGCTATATAATGGGAGTGGGGGAGCGAGTGGAAAAAGGGGGGGAGAGGAATCGAGTGAAGGAAGAATTAGAGAGTCTGGCTGCTTAGTGCTGGGAATTGGGAGACCCCTAGCTTCTCCAATTGCTAGGATTATCATTTCTGCTTTGTTCATTTCTTTTGTTTGTGAGGGTGGTTAGATTTTTAGGCAAGAGGCATTACATTGCCAGTGTAATCCGTGAAGCCATCCTCGAGAGGTTTCAACCGTCGCAGGAAGGGAAGGGTTATGAATAACTGGTGGCTCTCCGGCAGACCAAAACTGTAACGGAGTATCGCAAGATGTTTGAACTCCTCTCTGCGACTCTCGTCGACGCCCCTGAAATGTTGCTAATGGGGACCTTTACAAATGGACTCAGAGAAGACATTCGAGCTGAGGTAAGAATGGGTTGACCCGACTCCCTTGAGCAAGTGATGGAGCTGGCCCACCGGGTGGAAGAACGAAATTTGGTCATTGATTGGGCCAAAGACTCTAAACGAGTTGGGCTAGTACAACCCAAGCCTAAGGTGCCTCTTTGTGTATCAATCCGTGTGTCACAGCCCTGGCTCTCGATAAAGACGGTTACACAGACCTTGGGAGGAGAAGACATTGATGAGGGCACAGTGACCAACGGGAAGGAGGCGGACACTCGAAGACCACTAGTAGAAAGGACCGGTCAGTACCATGGCAATACTAGTTTGGGAGGAGGGAACTTCAATCACCTCCCAGAAGCGGAGGCCGCTCGACAGAGAGAGCAAGGCTTGTGTTTTCGGTGTGGTGAATGGTACTCTCCGAACCACCGTTGCCGCAATAATCAGTTGAACATTCTGCTCATCACTGGGGAGGAGGAGGAAGGATCTGGTGGCAACAATGGATGGGTTCAGGATGTCGAAGGGAACAGAACGGAACTGATCGAGGAAGTCTGAAATGGGGAATTTGGGCTTGGCCAAGTCACGTAGCCTTGGCTTTACATCAACAGCAAATTCACCTTGGGACAAGGTGAAGGTACAGGGGGGGTATTGATGGACCCGATGGACCCTAAGGAGGGTTTTTGGGATGGTTTTGGAAAAACGGTTAGAAGTGGTAGGTGGCATGGGACAAGTGGCAAGCCAATTTGCCATATAATGGGAGTGGGGGAGCGAGTGGAAAAAGGGGGGAGAGGAATTGAGTGAAGGAAGAATTGGAGAGTCTGGCTGCTCAGTGCTGGGAATTGGGAGACCCCTAGCTTCTCCAATTGCTAAGATTATCATTTCTGCTTTGTTCATTTCCTCTGTTTGTGAGCGTGGTTAGATTTTTAGGCAAGAGGCATTACATTGCCACTGTAATCTTGCATCTTTACATTCCTGTTTAGGGTGATTTTCTTGTACTGCTGCTGTTTGCAAATCAATACTAGGAGTTTTATTGATTCATTGTTTTTGGGTTCCATCAAGGGGCCTTCGACCTCTCTTCCAAATATATGTCTTTAAAATTTACCTAATATGGTTTTATTTTCCTGCTATGCTTTTTTGGGTTGAAAATTGACATCCAAATAGCTGTCACGTTCTTATATCTATATAGTTAGGCCACACACAAAAAAATTCCGTAATTTGTTTGTTATGATGATGTTAAATTAATTTTATGATTAGACTTTATAGGTTTTTAAAAGCAGGATATTCCCAATTGTTCTAAGAAACATCTAATGCTTTGCAGGATATTCCAATAAGAATTAGGAGGCCAAAACTTTATGATGTGCAGTTTTTCCGGTGACATGGTGCATTTGGTTGGAGATAATGCCCGCATTTTCAAGGAGATTCTTTAACTATTCAATTTTGTGGGCTGGGATTGTGTTTGTGACTTCCCTTGGCCTCTTTAAAGGGGTGATCTTTTTGGATTTGCAGAAAGATTGGGATGCTCTGTTGCATGTTTTATTTTTTTGGTTTATTGTCGTGTGTTCTTTTCTTTTCTTGCTTTCTTTTAAGAGGATATCTTATCTTACTTCCGTATACTTTTCTTTCTTGATAAGATCTCTTCTATTATAAAAAAGAATCTGAAAACCAGTGAGGTATTGTTTGTCATCATTCTTTTTGTTTAGTTATTCTTCATAACAGTCACAAAAGGGAAAAGTAGAGAGAGAGAGAGAGAGAGAGAGAATTCTTGTTTAGTTATTCTTCATTCGCACCTTGTATTGACTAGACTTGTTTTTATGGTTTTCTTTTTGGTTTCAACCCAATGTCTTTTTAGAGAGATCCCTAATGGATTTATAAAGGGACTAAAAATTCTTTTGAGCTAATGTCTTACGTTTAGGTGATGCATAACACAGTCACGAAAGGGAGGGAGGGAAAAAAAGGGGGGGGGGGGGGGGGGGGGGGGCG
>JASKGM010071480.1:0-16010 GCA_034509205.1 Ceratonia siliqua
TCGGGATTTGATCTGTTCGATGAGATAAAGACCTAATAATCAGAAACAATATAGAATTTCTTTTTTTAGCACTTACCTATATATATATATATATATATATTATTTTTTTCATTAGCTAAAATAATTATGACTAGAACAAAGCATTAATTAATATTCGGCATTATGACACAACCCTTTAAATTTTCAAAAGACAGAAGAAAAACGAATTTCATTTATATATTCTTTATTAATTCTTCTGTCTTTCTTTTGCAGAAGAAGAGTACATTAAGTACATCGTTTGTTGGAGCCTGGAATTTTAAATAAAAGGGGAAAAAACCAAGCTCAACTTGAACTACTTAGAGGGCCTTGAGGATAAATATATTTACATGACACGGTTGACGATTTTGAGGATAAGGCCGGAATTGGCACAAAACATTATTTGTATGGTAAATGGGAAGGGAAACACTAACGCAGGCAGTGGTGGCGGAGTAGCTAGCTGCTGCATATATTGGTAACATGTCCACACTCCTTATAGCAAAAGGAAGAAGTAGGACCGATGCATATGGCCTCTTTGTGTGCCTGTTGCATGGATTTTCATTTGATTTGACCTATAATTTTTGTAATGGAATATATATATATATATATATAGAGTCAAGAAAAGAAGCTTGGAAAAATAAACATTTATGTGGAAGAGAAGAACATTCTTATTAAGTGCTAAGAGGAAGATCCGAACATTTGATCAAGGAGGATGACAAAAGCCATGGCGAGGGCGGTGTCCATATCGGGCTGCACGATGAAACGGAAGACGTCTGCTCCAAAAGCCACCCCTCCCACCGCTGCCTCCTTTTTCTTGATCTCTGCCACCCTTCTCCTTTTGTTGTCGTACATCCTGCAGCAACGTTGCGAGTATGATCCCTCAATCTCATACGCCATCCCTTTCGCAGCTCCTGGACCTGAGCTCATCACGTGAGCTAAACATTTTGTGTTGAGGAGGTTCACGTGCTTCCTCGCTGAATAACGAGGTTTCACAGCGGTTTCTCCTTCATACACTAGCCAGTTGTCTCCGAAACTCGGCCTCTGAATATTCATGTGCAAAAATATGCATTTTTACCATCAGTACAAAATCGATGATTAATGAATGAATTAGGCGTATATGCAAAGCTAAAGTAGGAAGGCACCTTGCGGCGGATGGTGAGGAGAGGTGTGCCGGCGGCGTCCATGAGGAGTATCTCATCCTTACTGCTGGCAGTGTAGTTATCAACCCTAAATACGAGATTCCCTTGGCCATCGAACACCGTGAATCCGTTGCAGTTTAACAAAAGAGACTTCTTCCACACTGTGAGGACCACAGCAGCATCGTCTGTGGATACTTTTTGGGTTAGATCTCTATTAGAGGCAGCTGCAGCTGCAGCTGCGTTTGGGTATACCTTCGTCATGGCCCAATTCAGGATTCGGAAGGCCACCGCACCGTGTTCCAGCTCAACTTTTGACCTTGCCAATATTACTTTTTTGGGATAGGAACTCCCCAGCTCCTCCAATATAAAGGCCAAAGCGAATGAGTGGGTTAGCTTTAGCCACCAATACAAAACAAAATTCAAAATAATGTTTGGGTTAAGTTAAATACTATTACCTGAAAGCTGCGCGCCACCTAACATCAAGTCTTAATTGGACCACGAGTGCGCCACCTATACACGATTCATCATAGGTCCTGTTGACCTAATTAAATCGCACTAAAACAAGTTTCGTGATTGGTCTTAATTTCTTTAGTAAATTAACATGTATGTGTACGATAATGTTTTTAATTAGAATTCTAGTTAGCAACCTGGCAAACTAGCCGTACCCTTCAGCATTATCTCCTCACTTCGAACTTCAAAGTCAGCTTTTATTAATAACATTCTTAATTACCATCATCCATCATTCATAATATAATAATCCCTACAATACAAAATGGGATAGATTTAAAAATTTGTGTGGCTGAGGAACGTTGCGCGGTGCAGGGGAGGACGGCTTCCCCGGAGATATTTTCTTTGCTTCTTGCAACCTACTTTTTGTTTTTATTTTATCACCATTATCGTAATCAAATATTTTTATTATAATAATAATAATATGCGAATAATCATTTTATTATTAATTAGTTTAATATTTCATAATGTTACAGTGATGTAGACCATTAGACTGTTATCTTATTCCCCCTGATGTCAGGGCGGTTTGAGCGACTCCTCCTATCTCCTACAGACAATTGTCTTAGACCAATGACTTTTATTCTAAGCAAAATTAAATACATTTTCCAAATTATAAAGATTCGTGTGCAGAATTCTATATAAAAATTAACTATAGCCAATATTTTGCGTCAGGCCTAATGTTACCAAACTCACAAATTTGTACTTACGTTCTCCTTTCATTGTTCTCCAATTATTGGTTTTTGAGGGTATCGCAATTAATGTTAGACTAATTCTAGCTCGCTAACTATATAATATTATCAAAATATATATTCCAATTGGAGAAGAACATGTGTATTGTTCCTGAGTATTACATGGCCGAAAGGAAACAATTTAGTGAATTTTCTTTTGACCTCATGCTTTCAAGAAATAAATATTTGGAATGGATGTCATAAATGCACTCATCGTATAATATGGATAGTTTTGGTTGCATTCTTTTCCACTTTTCTATCTCCTTTCCCATGCATGCAAGTGGCCAGCCTCATGACACAAATGGACAATTATGGTTTCTTATGAAAGCCAAGTTGATGCATGTGCTAAAAATTGAAATATAATTAAGGACAAGATGGAGTCTCACCATATAAACACTGTATTTTAGAAGTGTCTCAAAAAATTTAATATTGGCATTATTTTAGAACATAAGCACAAAAAGAAAAATACTATATCTGAGACAGTCTCTGAAAACGCCAGAAATAATTAAATTTTAAAAAGTTACATAATTTTTCAAACATTAATATGAAATTGCAAAATAAAAAATAAATATTATACATTCAAAAACATATTTCCCGAAAGCATATTCTAACCCAGCTTGATAATTGTCTTTTACAGCCAGCTTTAACCTAAACCAAAAGATTCATAAACCGATTACCCCAAACCATAAAATTTTTGAATTGAACTAGGTTTCTTCCGAAGTTTGGGCTTCTCTTTTATCCTTTTCAATTATTTGACTGCAATTTAATTATACTAAAAAACTATATTCCATACTTCAATTTGCAACTTAATTATAGTATGAGCTTGTTTGGTCTAGCTATAAATGAGAAAAAAAGTTGATTTTTTATTAAAAAAAAGCGCGTTTTAATTTTTTATATGTATTTTGTCAAGATGTAACTGCTTTTAAATTACAAAATTGATTTTTGTTGTGAGAGAGAATAAATTAGAGCTTCTTTTTTAAAGCAAAATCAGAATCAGAAATTATTTTTTTAAAAAGACAACAATATCCTTATTCAAAATAAAAATATTTACAAAAAAATTCAACCTTTTATTTCAATTAATACCAAACTTCTTTCAAAAGCTTAATTCGAACATTTTCATATAAGTTTCAAAATCTTAGATATTTTAGGATTATGAATTATTTTGAGTTTTATGTAACTAAAATAATGAGATTAATTTCTAGGTTGAAAGGTTGGATATTTGGAGGTTTGTGAAATCACCATCAATTTCATGCTTGAAACTCATTTATGAAAACACCAAAATATTTACAACCTTGGTAAAAAAATTTGGAATTATTGAAGATTTATGAATGATATTAAGTATTAGGATTATATTTTCATGGGTTAATATAGCTTCTGGTCCCCACAGTTTCGCTCAACTTTTACTTTGGTCCATGTAATTTAATTTCGTCCAATTGAATCCTTACAGTTTTAATAAATTTAACTTTGGTTCCTATCATCAAACATCCACTTAATATCGTTAATATATTCAACTCAGAGCGAACTCAACAACCAACTGATTAGTGGTGCACTCATCTAAACGATGCCGTTTTAATTTGCATTAGGGTCAGAAACAACCTTCCTCGTCGATGAAGGCGACACTTTCCTTTATTGCCCTTTTGCTTTGCCCTTTCTTGCTGGTGGTTGCTCGACAATTCTTGTTTCAGGCCATCTATCTTAGTTGTGTTCTTCCTCATGTCAATACTAAAGCTCGCCCGTCCTCATTGCCTTCCTCGTTGTGTTCGACTCCGTGAGGTCCTAGGTATTCGGTATTTCCCTCATATGCAATTCCATTGTTTAGCCTGTGTTTCACATTCTTATTGCATATTCCATTGACTCATTTTTCATGTGGCTGAAATAAGTCAAGTTTTGCGACCTAGAGGCGTCTTTGTTGCAACTACCTACAAACTTGGTGAGAGTAACAAGATTTGAATTTGTTCATGTGTTTCTATTGCTGTTTCTTATTTTGGATCTTCTGGTCACCTTGTCTATATATCTGCATGCTCTACAGCTTCCTTGTTTCTTACTTTGTACTTTTGTTTTGTTTTACCAATATAATCCTTACAGTAACTTAAGTCCATAGTCTAATTGTTAATATCTAATGAGATACAAATTCAAAATAAGAATAATAAAAAATTTGAGAGGGGGAACTGTTGTTGGGCAATAATAAAAATTAAAGAATTAGCTGGTGATGATATGTACATGGAGCCCACACCAAAAGATGTCAACATTTACATTTATCAAATGTAAACTAAACTTAAATTGATCATTAATGCCTTTGTCTTTGAATCTACCTTATTCGCTTATAGTGTAGTTTTTGTTTCAGTACTTGTGATGGCTTACCCTTTAGGAGAATGAGTGGCGTCTTGAAATAGCTTGATTTTCTTTTTGAAAATATAATATTCTTCTCCTTCACTTTCAGGTTGATTTGATTTGTTTAATTTAGATATATATAAGTTGAGACATGTTATATCAACAGTAAAGTTATTTTAAAACAATGGTAAAAAGGGATAAATTAATTTAAAGTGTGTTAGTTTTCTCTTATGTTTATTGGTTTGAGCTTGATAATGTGTCTCTTAGTGCCATAATTTTGGTGACTCTTGCTGTAAGTTAGGTCTTGTATCTCATAATGGATAAATTTATGGTTAGAATTCATCACGGTGGGTTACTGATGGGGGAAAATTGTTTGAAATACATTAGGGGTGGACAATATGACTTAGATGCTGAGTTAGATACATGGGCTTAACAAGAAATCACTGCAGTGCTCAAAGAATTAGGATATAAAGGAACTGTCAAGATATTTTACCTCTTCTAAGGAAAACCTATTGGTGAAGGATTGCTATAAGTTAAAAATGATAATGATTGTATGAAAATGGGCAACATGGCTCTAAGCTTAGATAGGAAGACAATTGTTGTGTATGTGATATATGATTGTGCTGCTGGGGATGCGGTTCAATTGACATGCGAAGTTAATAAGCTAGTGATTGAAGTGCTCTATGAAGATGTGATGGGTGTGATAAGTTCATAATTTGATGTTTTTTTATTAGAACCTCTTGCATTTAATTGCCTAGTTCTTGAGTTTATTGAGCTCTTAGTTGTGTTTATATTTTGTAGGCATTTTGGAGGCTTAAAATTAATTAAAGAAGAAGTGGTTCAAGTTAGATATGTCTTGGGCAACTTAGAGACAAGTCAAAGAGTAAAAAGGACATTTTCAAGCTAACTTCCTGAGGCTTAGGCGTTGAAAAACACCCCCTGGACCAGGTAGCAAGGCGCTACAGCGCCCCGGAGCTTCAAGGATGCCACTGTACAATAGGCATCGTGGCGCCCATTGGTGAGGGTCGCAGCGCCCAAGCAATTTCCCCCCAAATCCATATTTCAAGGTTGGGGGCTCAGCGCCCAGGAGACATGGCCGCATCACCCGCCCACAATCTTGTCATTAAATAGCGGTGTGTTTGCATCAGAAAACAACTTTTGCTTTCTAGAAATTAGAGAGAAATGACAAAAGAGAGGAGAAGAAAAGAATAAAAGCTTCAACGGTTGGATTCGGAGAAGAATGACTGCGTAGAAGATCTTCAGAGTTTTCCCATCTTTCTTTCTCTACTTTTTTTATCTTTTTGAGTCCATGATGTTCATGGAATATATTTTGGTTAATTTTCTGGTTATCTTAGGTTAAAACCATTTTGGTTGAGGGTGAACTCAAAGCCCTATATATGATTTTGTGATTGATTTTCCTAATAATATTCTTCGAATTTCCTTGCAAAATTGTCTATGATTCCTCCATAAGAATTACGTATGATTATTATCTTGATTTGTTTAGGGTGACCAACTGAATGAACCTTGGTAACTATCTAATGCTAGAATAGAGTATTAAATCCAATCATTCGATTTCCTATTTGTGGGTAGCAATTCATAGTTAATCATTACAGTTAAGTTTTCTTCAACTAAAGGCATGTTTGTTTCTACTTTTGTTAAGGAAGAACACATTTTTTTTAAAAAAAAGAGTGCATTCTTTTGCTTACATAGGTGTTTGTTTCTTCTTCTGTCTGAATGAGAAGTTGGTTGAGAGTGAAAATTTTCCACTAAAATATAATGTAAAAAATATAGCTTCTCATTGTAGGAGAATGAGATATCATTTTACTTTCCATTTTGACCCTCAGCCCCTTGAGACATTGCTCATCCAATTAAAGTCGACTTTGCTTCTCATCATACTTTCTTAATCAAATATTTTTTAATACAGTTATATTATTTCTTTGATTCATTTGCTTTTGATTATGATTATCTTTACAAAATTATTATTTTAAAAATTTCATTTTATTTTAAAAATTATTATTTTTGTCATGTATATATTCATTTTATTATTTTAAAATTAAAATAAAAATTTTAACCCATTCAAAATTATTAATTTTAAATTCCTTATGTATGTCATTTTCAGTAATTTTATTAACCAAAATTTATTTTATAATTTTGCAGTCGGACATATTTTCTCTTTCAAAAGTCATTCTTATTTATTGTATTTAAAAACAAAACAGCTTCTCATTCTGTTAAAATACATTCTTTTTTCATAACAAGCTTCCCATTTTATAAAAGTTAGAACAAGCTTTAAGAAGAGGAACATAGCATAGTTTAAATAATCTGCGCATGTGAGATTATTGCTTAAACCAACCTATTTTTCTTATCTTATTGCTTATATTAAATTAAATTTAGAGAGCATCATTTCTATGTTGTTTAATGGATAGAGAATGAATAGATAGCATCGTCTTTATTTAATGACAAACTAAGGAAGGATTGAGGTAGTAGAACTTGTTGCTATCTACGATTGGTAGTTTGAATATGGTGTTAGAATATTGTTAGTTTCATCAGCATAATCAATATCTAATGGTTGAGAGTGAACCCTTAACCAGTTCTCTCATTATTGTCTTCAGTGCCATTTTATTTTGTTTCTTTATAATTCTTGAATTTGTTTAGATTACCATTCATTTATTTTCATTATTCTCAAAACCCCTCATTTTACATTCAGCAATTTATTCTTTAGTTACATATAGGGCTTATCAATTAGACCTAGGGGCAGTTTGGATGGGCTTGTGCTTTTAATCATATGCTTTAAATAAAAGTGATTTTTTTTAAAAAAGCAGGTATTTGGTGTTTGGATGGGCTTACGTAGAAGTGATTTTACTGAAAAAAACAGATGTTGTGCGTTTGGATGCAAAAATATAAAAGTACTTTTTAATATATAAAATTACTAAAAATGACATATAAAAATGCTTTTTAAAAAATTTATGAAATATTTAAGGGGTATATTGGTTTATAAAATTTTCTCTCTCTTCCGTTGAACCTGATTATTTTTTAAACAACATTTTCTTGCTTCAAAAAAAAGTAACATTTCTACTTATTTTTAAAATAAGCACTTATAAAAATAATTCCATATAAACGATCAAAATAAAAAAAAATACTTATTTTTATAAAAAAAAGTAACTTTTGAGACAGCAAAAACTGTACCCTTAGTAGTTATTGAAGATTTGAACGACGTTGTCGTGTGAAAGGAGGGCTGAACGGCTCTAGTAATCTGCAAAAGTGAAGGGGGAACAAAAGTCGCGCACTGGCACTGGCGGAGAGTGATAGAGCAATGGAGATGAGTGGAGGAGGCGCAGGTGAGGAAAGCAAATGTCTTCTATCAGATAATTAAGCTGTTTCCAATCCACTATCCCACTTTCGTCTGATTTTGTCTCAAATGCAATAATTACTCAAATAACCAGACAACCACCCACCGCTTCCCTTTTCTGTTTTTTTTTTAAAGATGGCTGGTATTTATACACTCAAAGAGAGCGTTGGGACCCACTGTAATAAAAAAGAAGAGATAATATAATAAATGGTGTATATTTGATCCAAGAATTTACGTGGACAAACCTCCATTCTACAAACTGAGACCTTGATAAAGCCTGGTACTCTATTACATTACTCACTCAATTCTCGAGGGCTTGAGGAAAGAAGCTAGCATGGAGACTTTTAGTAAATCTCTCGTTGTAATTCTCTTGGTTCTAATTCTGGGTCTCTGCGATGCGTCCCTAGCAGCAATGGAGAAGAAGATAGAGGATCAAAAGAGTACTTACATAGTACATGTGGCTAAAACCGAAATGCCAGAAAGTTTCGAGCATCACTCAGCCTGGTATGAATCGTCTCTAAAATCAGTATCTGACTCAGCTCCAATGCTATACCTCTACGACAACGTTATCCATGGATTTTCAACAAGGTTGACCGCGGAAGAAGCTCGGTTACTCGAGAGCCAATCCGGAATTCTAGCCGTGTTGCCGGAGCTGAGGTACGAGCTACACACAACTCGGACCCCAGAGTTCCTCGGACTCGACAAAAACGCCGACATGTTCCCTGAGTCCAACTCGGGGAGTGAGGTTATCATTGGAGTCTTAGATACTGGTGTTTGGCCCGAGAGCAAGAGCTTTGACGATACTGGACTCGGACCCATCCCCAGCAGCTGGAAAGGTGAGTGTGAAACCGGAACCAATTTTACTACCTCAAACTGCAATAGGAAATTGATTGGAGCGAGGTATTTTGCAAAGGGCTATGAGGCCACGTTGGGTCCAATCGACGAAACCAAAGAGTCTAAATCGCCACGAGACGACGATGGCCACGGCACCCATACTGCGAGTACAGCTGCAGGATCGGTGGTGGAAGGCGCAAGCTTATTTGGCTATGCTTCCGGTACGGCGCGTGGGATGGCTACGCACGCCAGACTAGCTGCCTACAAGGTTTGCTGGCTGGGAGGCTGCTTCAGTTCTGATATATTGGCTGCCATTGAAAAGGCCATCGAGGATAACGTCAACGTGCTTTCTTTGTCGCTAGGAGGTGGAATGTCCGATTATTACAGAGACAGTGTGGCGATTGGAGCATTTGCGGCAATGGAGAAAGGGATTCTAATATCTTGCTCTGCAGGAAACGCGGGCCCCAGTTCGTTCAGTCTTTCCAATGTAGCACCATGGATTATTACCGTAGGAGCTGGCACACTTGATCGAGATTTTCCAGCGTATGTTAGCCTGGGCAATGGTCAAAACTATTCTGGAGTATCCCTTTATAGAGGCAATGCTTTGCCCGATTCTCCGCTACCCTTTATATATGCTGGCAATGCAAGCAATGCCACCAATGGCAACTTGTGCATGATGGGTACCTTGACACCGCACAAAGTTGCTGGAAAGATCGTACTATGCGATCGTGGAGTGAGTGCTAGGGTGCAGAAAGGAGCCGTGGTGAAATCCGCCGGAGGTTTGGGCATGGTGTTGGCTAACGCCGCCGCCAACGGAGAAGAATTGGTGGCCGACGCCCATCTTTTGCCTGCAACGACTGTGGGTGAAAAAGCTGGCGATACAATAAAGAAGTACCTGTTTTCTGATCCAAAACCGACAGTGAAGATTCTATTTGAGGGAACAAAGGTAGGAATCCAGCCATCGCCGGTTGTTGCGGCGTTTAGCTCCCGGGGTCCCAATTCCATCACACCACAGATACTGAAGCCTGACTTAATTGCGCCAGGTGTCAACATCCTAGCGGGGTGGTCAAGAGAAGTAGGTCCTACTGGGTTAGCCGTGGATAATAGGCGTGTGGATTTCAACATTATCTCAGGCACGTCCATGTCCTGCCCTCACGTGAGCGGGCTAGCGGCTTTGATCAAGGCGGCTCACCCCGACTGGAGCCCAGCCGTGATCCGATCAGCGCTAATGACCACAGCTTATACGACTTACAAGAACGGGCATAAATTGCAGGACAGTGCTACAAGAAAACCATCTACATCGTTGGATCACGGCGCTGGACACGTGGATCCAGTTTCAGCCCTTAATCCAGGACTTGTCTATGATTTGACAGTGGATGATTATCTTGGTTTCCTCTGCGCGTTGAACTACACAGTCTCACAAATCACCAGCCTGGCGAGGAGAGAATTCCAGTGCGACGCAAGCAAAAAATACAGTGTAACCAACCTTAATTACCCTTCATTTGCTGTGGTCTTTCAATCAGGTGGTGCGTCAAGTGGAGTCAAACACACGCGGACTCTCACTAATGTGGGGATGGCAGGAACGTACAAAGTCTCTGTAACGTCAGACACCCCCTCCTTTAAGATCTCGGTTGAGCCCAAAGTGCTTAGTTTCAAGGAAAACGAGAAAAAATCATATACGGTTACATTCACGGCCTCGGGTTCGACACCGCAGAGTCTGAACGGATTGGGTCATCTAGAATGGTCAGATGGAAAGCACGTTGTTGGAAGCCCAATCTCATTTAGCTGGGAATGACAAGGGTTGATCAAATGTTGATAACTCTGACTCGAAGAGGGGTGTGTTTGGTGGGTTAGTGATTTATAATTATCCAGCTGGAAATTTATGAAAGCTGGGACCTAGTGTCCTTGGTTAGTGTTTGATCTCTGGGAGAAACAAGGGGGGAAAAGGCCCGGGCGCTTGTATTTCATCAAGTGTACATCGTTCTAATTATCATATGAATATGCATCCAGGTTGGTGCTAGGTCTCGTTCTACTATTGTGTCAACAATCTAACTTTAAGGCCTTTATACAAGAAGTTGATTCATAAATGACCTCTCGCCCTCGACGTTAAACATTGACCGATAGGGATTGCCTTGCTATTGCTAAGTTAATTAAATGATTTGGTAGAGTTGGAAGCGTAAATAATAAAGAGAAAAAAAGTGTTGTAAACAGTGAAAGCAAAAAGAAGAGCAAGAAATGTGAGGATGAGATTAGTGAGATCGATGCTTTAATTGATAGACAAGCGGAGGGTGAATTGCATTTTTTTTCTTTTTGGAAAATCATGTTTGTTCTTTTTCTAGGCAACTGCCTTCTTATAAGAGTAAACTCAATAAGATAATTTCAAAGTTTAAGAAAGAGTTATGAATAAAACTTAGCGGAATGAAGTTTTTAGTAAATTGACTGATAATCTTATAGAAGCATAAAACATAAATTAAGAGAGCAAAAAAAGAGATAATCTCACAAAGAGTTATCCTAATTCAACTCACAACACGTAATCATACATCTAGTTCCATTGCTTCACAAGAAATTTTTCACTATGCTTTACCAAAATACATATAAATTTTTTAACTCACTAGAAACCGGTGATTTATTTCATTTATCACAAATGGTAATGTCTTCGTCTAATCACTCACAACAATTACAGTAGTTTTCTCCCCTTGTCACAAAGGATTTCTTAAAGTAGGAATAAAATGAAGATAATCCTCTCAGAAAGAGTATATATGAATACAATTTAGCTTACATTGGTTTTCATTTGAAAGTGAGGTAGAAGAGGTCAAACCAGTAAATGGATTGATATGAAAGTTTTTGCTTAAGCACAACTTTTTTTTTTGGCAGTAAATTTTCAATTCGATGATTCTTTTTTTTGTGATTCTATGGCTTCTATTTATTTGAAATTATCTTTTAGCCGTTGCTTCTTCCTCTGTTTTAGTCTGGATTCTGATTTAAACCTCATGTATCTTCTTTGCAGGTTATTATAAGACGGGAGCTTCAGAAGAATATCTTGCAGAAACATTAATCATCGTCCATTTATATTTAGCTTCTCTTGAGATTGTATTTTTCTGACTTGCAATAATGATCATCGCATTTATTCCCGTGAAATCATACAGCTTTCCTTTTTGCCGTTTCCAAAAGCTATGTGCACAGTAACCTGATGGAGCTTATAATAAATGCTTTGCACTTTCTTTTCTTCTTTTCTTTTGACGCCACGTGTATATTATTTCAGCCTCTATAATTGCTTAGGTGAAGCTTCCTTTTCTTAAAATATTGACTTTTCAAGTTAGTGTAGAATCTATTTTGTATTCTTATATTTTGATGTTTTTGTTAGACATTAATCAAAACTTCCTTCATGATATAAAGCTAACACGGATGCCTTTTTTTTAACATGGATATTTTAGATTAGATTATTTGGAACTTGAATGCTAAGGTTGGTCATGATATGGTCTTTTTCGAATAAGGGGAAGATGGCTTCGTGTTCTTTTTTAGGAGGAGGGTCATTGGTGCAGCTGCCAGCTTGCTTGTGGGTTTTTCTCAAAACCTGGGCACATGCACTATATTAAATTTTTTTTTTGTACATTTCTATGTTCTTTTATTTCATTTTTATAAGCACGTTTACTTGTTATAATCATCCTTATTTTGGTTTTTTTTTATTCTTTTCTAAATGCTGTTCAATGAGACATCGATCTATTAACATCATCACAGAGACTCGCCCAAGTCATGATCAACTTTGATACTAGTTTTGCCACTACTACGATTCCTTAGTATCATATTGTTGGTGTCAATGAATCTGAGCTTAGCATGATTTTATTAGTAGAATCGTAAGGACAAGATAAAGGATGCGTCAAATGTGGACACATCATTATCCATCATATATTACTAATTACCTCATCAATATTATACCACAAACATCAGGATAAAATTGTGCAAACCAAGACGAAGCTCAACGCAACACGTGGAGCTGAGATTCGTGAGGACTGGGGAAAGACTCAGCTGGGGATAATAATTATTTTGTGGATGGGAAATGAGAAGCTTCTAAAATCTGCCACGTATTTCGGAAATCTCTCCTGAATCACCACGTATGTTTTAGGCATGCATGGCAAAATGGCATGGCAAGAAAACCAAGAGAATGTGATATATATGCAAAGAATCACCAGAAGAACTGCATGAGAGAGTAAAAGGAAGATGGAGAGGCAAGAGCAAAGGAAGACAAATCCAGAGGGCGAATCAGCTAAAGAAAGACTTGAAGGGCTTCCCATGGAGGAGAGTCCCTATGTGAAATACAAGGACCTGGAGGATTATAAGCGTCAGGGCTATGGCACTGAAGGCCATCTCCAACCAAAGCCAGGTCGTGGAGCTGGCGCTACTGAGGCCCCCACTCTGTCTGGTGCTGATGTTTCCTCTGAGGCCGAAGTCGCAGCCGCCGATGCCATTAATCAATCGCCAAGAGTCCCTTAATTGACACTGTATATAGAGTTTTTTTCTTTGCTTTACAATAAGAAATCGTTTTCTGGTTTCCTTCTTAGTTTTGACTTTTGATTACCTTTATAATTTGTTAGATTTCAGTTCACTTTTATAATTTGCTATTAGCATCTTTTATTTACTACAACAAGGATGTTGCTGCAAATCATTTCTCAAATTTAGATCATCTTAGAGGACAGGTGTTTTTGGGATAGGTAACACCATTGCGATTTGCGAAGGCTACAAGCCATAAACAAACAAATCTTTGTCTAATGACCTCATTCCGAAGTGTCTGCCACTGATGATGGAACATAATTTTTTTTGGACCAAAAGTTGGAATAAGACAAACCATTCTATTTGGTATTAGTGGATAGATATGATCACATTTTCCTTTCTTTTTTTTCCTTGCCTTAAGCTTGCATGTCCCTCCTTCAACTTTTGACAAGTACAAGTTTATCTTTCATTTAATTTGGTCATACTTAATTTGTGTTAGTCAATTCATCTATTATTATCCTATTATTACTTTAACTTAATTATTTTCATCTAGCAATTTTATTTTGGACGAAATTTATCTATTATTTTTTAGTAAAAAAACGTACACTTAAGAATTAGCCAGCCCCTGAAGGTTTTGTCTGTCTTCATTTTTTTACTTTTTCTGATGAGATGCCAAGCACTTTTAGGCCCGGGCCATCATATTTCTGGCTATGTGGATCAGCGAATACTTTAAACAGGCTTATTGTTTAGTCAAAAAAAAAAAGAGGGACTTGTTAGGTACCCTTTTTTTGGTCCGTGTCTGGTTCTGTGTGATAATGAAGTTTTGTAGCCAATGAAAGAAAATAATAACAAAACAAAAAAAAACTCTTTCCATAAACGAGTTTATTATTTTGGGAGATGGGGATGATGGTTTTCCGAGTTTGATGGATCCCGGATTCTTGTATGTGCGCAAATATGAAGGTTAACAGTAAATAATAAGTTTCAAAAAAAAAAGTAAATAATAGTAATAATTTTATTTTGGATGAGCTAATGTTTTTCTATATATCAATTATAACTATTTGGTACATTTGTACTATTGTAAATTTTGTAATAAATAATATATTTATATTAAGTTAACAAAATTGTAATTTAATCTTGTTTTCATCCCTAGTTCCGTAATTGAAGACCATTCTCGTAATATGAATACGAGATTCGATTTTTGGACTTAAATACCAACTGAACTAAATCACGCGTTTATTTGTTAACCTTTCTTATTCACTGTGAATTCACATTTTTAAAAGCATTCGCATAGACTTAATAGTTCTAGTTACTGATAGTGGCCGGCCCAAAAGGCACAGTTCCTTTCTTCACTCCCAATCAAGGAAAGGACACTATTTTGGGTCGCCTACCTCTATTCTAATTCTCATGCGTCAGCACTTGCTTTACTCCTCCTTATATTCCACATGTCCCTCCCCCTGTGACTCTGTCACTCTGTCAGTCACATCCTCCCTTCCCTGTTCAAATATCTTCATCTTATTACTAGAACATTAAACTTATCGTTTCTCACCCTCCTCTGTCACCCAACAGTTTTGGAACCAAGCCTGTGCCTTTTGTCAGATGGCGACAAGCAGTGTCCAAGCAAAATGGGAGACTTCCAGCTCTGATCAAGTGGAAGAAGAAGAGGAAGAAGCATTGTCACTTTGCGACCTTCCAGTCAATTTCATCAAAGAAGAGGATCAATCAAGAAAAGCCGATTTTCAGGTCATTGAAAACCAAGAAGAATTCGATTTCCGCTTATGGGGTGGTCCCTTTTCCAAAGAATCAGAAATATGTGCCGCAGATGAAGTTTTCTTTCAAGGTCAAATTCTTCCATTGCGTCTCTCATTTACCTCGGATAAAACCACCAGGTTACAACGTGATGGCCGGCGCCGGCAACTTAACCGATGCGAATCAATGGCCGAGTCCATCGACCATGGGTCTCTGAGTGAGTTTAGGAGCAATAGCAGTAGAAGCAGCAGTCTCGAAAGTCAGAACTCATCAAGGAGCACTAGCTCCACCACCATTACAACCCCAAAAATTTCAAAACCCAGAACCCATAACCAATTTCACACGCTTCCAAGTCCCAAACCTCAGTTAAGAGTATCTGTTCCAAGACAAGCAAGTATTGGTAATCTGGGTAGAAAATCATCAGCATGGGATTATTTTCGTCTGGGTGTGGTGCCAGCACCCGAGATAGGATTGCAAGATCTCAAGGTTCGAAGTAACAATTGTGCAAATAAAAATTCTGTCAGTCGCAATAGCAGCAGCAGTAGCAGCAATAATACTTTCAACGCCAATAGTGCCACTAAAAGTGCAAAATTGAGTAACAGTACTCATAATAGCGATAAGAGCAATTGTGGTTTGAAACAGTTGGTGGGTAAAGGCGGTGGCTTGTTGAGTGGTTGTAAATGTTCGATTGAAACAGTGGAATCGGACATTGTCATAATCAATAATGGCACTAAAAGCACCAACAGGACAGAAAGTTCAACGCACGCTATGAAAGAAAAAGTGCTGGAGTTGAAGAAGCAGAAGCAGAAGCAGAAGCAGAGGCAAAAGCAGGGAAAGAAGGCAACGTCACGTCGTCGAACGTTTGAGTGGCTAAAA